>VZRL01006550.1:1084113-1103690 GCA_013397895.1 Origma solitaria | reverse complement strand
GAATAAAAAGGCTTGGTTTACAGGCAAGAAGTTACAAGCAATTTTCTCATTCAGTAGAATAAAGTGTCAGCCATGCCACACAAGCCATTTTCTAACATAACTCTTACCAATGATTCAAATGGAGATTGTGAACACTTAAGCTCATGACCACTTCAGCTCGTACACTTCCCTGAATATGTAAGGATGTTTTAAGCTGTCTACCCCCACAAGAAAAAGCCCTACTAGCAAAACAAGAATGGAGAGAAAGGAATATCTAAAGGATTGTCAAATATTACTTCCCATGTAACATTTTGGTATTACATATCTCATGACTGACAGTGAAATACTTTCATTTTAGATTTGAAAACTCGTAATATGATAGCATGTGGTGACAATGGAACAAAATCCACAGTTTTCAAACAAGCTCTTGCTTTGCACAGCCTCAGTAAACATTTCTAACTTCAGCATGACATGGACTATTTTTATTCTGTGTATTTAGATTGTATTTTCAAATCATAGAACAAATTCTTGGGGTGAGGGTGAAAGAAACTGTCACTGATCACGTGTTGTCACAGAACACAAAACATATTAATTGTTGAAAAAAACATTGACTACAATCTCCTAACATTGAAGTTAAAAAGAACATTGAAAAGAAAAAGGTTTTTAACCTGCAGGGAATAAAAACTTCAAGTCATGGAGGGAGATGACTGGTAAGACTTCATATAAAGTTTTGTAATGTTTTTTGCAACCACTTCCAACAAAAGGCTTCTGCCAGTAGCAATATGCATAGCAATGACTCTGCAGCCAGCTCAGGTATCACTGCTGCAGTGACTGCAGTACACGCAGAAGATAATGAAAAAGACACGCAACAACCCACCACAAACTATTTCCCCTCACGCTTTTGTTTAAACTGTTGCCACCTATACCACCCTCACAATTCTGCTGAGGCACCAACAGAATTACAAGGTTTCACGGTTTAGGATTTTTAAGTGCCTTAGCCTCTTACAGTGAAGCAGCCAAGGTATCAGGTGCTTCTGAACTGCAGGTAGCTTTCCACTCGGCCTGAATCAAATGTGTAACATCAATACATGCAAGTACAAGCAGATGACCTATATGTGGAAATATCCCCTGCCCAGCAACATCAGTGTTGCCTGGTCCCCTAAAGATAGAACTATCAAGAAAGGAGTAATTTTCTCACCTAAAGAAAGAACTGCTGTCTTAAAGAATCAGTGATTAATCTAGCCTATTTCTTCTCACATTTATTTTGATTTTAGCTTCTATCACTCCCTAATTTTCTCGTTTTTTCCTGGGTGTAGGAGGAAATCCTACCCTCTGCTGACAAAAGAGAGGGTAGGATGTGGCCATTACTCATGAACTAACAAGACAAGCTCCTCATTATAAAGCAAGAATTTAAGAGAACCTCACTAAGGAAAAACACACACACTTTGCTATAGTGGCAGTAGGGATGAAAATACATTTTGGACTCCCCACAAGCTGTAACTACATTGTCAATGATGCCTCTGCCATCACACATCTCACATGCTGGAAATCTGGGTAAGAAAGCACAAATGCTGTACGTGTATTCAGAGCATGTTTCCTAGACTCATACCAATTAGTTCCTTCCCTTCTGTTTCCTATCACTTGAACAAAAACATTGGGAGAGATCCAAATAATGACATTTTGACAGCACAAAAGCTAAGACAGTCAAACATTCCCAAAGTAAATCCGAAACAAACGAAGCATAGATGGATCTCTTTTCCCAACACCTAATTCCCTGTTACATGCTTCCATGAACTCTAAGCAGGTCCTTAACAAAGATAGTATGATTCCCACATGCAACATAAATTCTGCAGATACAGATCAACTACCTTCCCAAGAATTAATCAGTACCTGTAACAAACTTGAAAGACTTCATTAAGTATGAGAGACTAGGAAAAAAAATACTGAACCTGCAAACATAATTATATGCAGCTTGCAGATCTCAGATGCATGTAGAGGACAGCACTCATGCACACACATCTGTACTGCACCTGAAAAAGTGATGCCTGAAGAGCAACTTCCCCCTTCAACATGGAACAATTAACATAGTCACATAGTTAACTTCTCAGGTAAAGTTACTAAACATACAAATACCTGATAACCTGGTAGAAAAAGCTCTAAACTTTGAATTTAAAAAAAATTAATATTAGCTACTTGTCTCTAATAAATCAGACATCAGAGGGAAAAAATGGCAGCATTCACATGCTGAATGGCAGTGACACAACACAGCTGGAACGGCCTAGGAATAAAACTGACTGATCTATATGAGCTGCCCTTTTTCCCACATCCATCTTCCACACTTCCTGATCAGACTAACAAGAAAAAAAACTTATCTACACAATAAAAACCTCTATCATTCTATGAAAGAATCTTCCCTCTACAGGGTTAATAAAATTACCATTGATTTGGTTTTGAAATATGTATTTATCATTAAATTTGCATTTCAAACATTCAAATCTGATTTATAAAGCAAAGAAAGGTTGGGGCCAATGCTTTTTAAGCCTGTTGTTGCTACATATACTCTCTGCATGCAGTGGACATCTATTACAACAGTTACATAAACCAGGTATCCTGCTTCTTTCCACACTAGATTAACTCTTGCTTACTATTGAAACATGACAAGAGTTGTAGACAGATACAGAAGTCAAGCAGAAAATACTTAGTTGATTAGAAATTCCAATATAAACAAAATTAACCTTATAAAGGCTCATGTGTATCTCAGCATGACAATATAAAATATCAAAATGCAGTAGTAAATTTTCATTTGGTAGAAGACAACTTTTGAGATAAAAACCCCAATCCAAAGATTAATAAACTAAGTTATATACATGTGACATCCCAATGCAGTTGGTATACGCAGAGACCAAGCAAATTTTTAAAGTCAAATCTGAGGATTTATTAACACTTGAAATATCAACTCTTGGAAGTAAGTGTTATTATATTTGCTTCACAGTAATACAGAGCAAATTGAACATCAAAAAAAATAAGGGGTGGCAAAGAATCAAAACAGATACTGCCTGTCATACTAGCAAGATACCTAAACCTAATTTTTCCGTTCTCAGGTGTAATAAACATATCCACTTGTAAATACCATGCTGAACCCCTTACACTCAAACACTGAGTCTTCATAATAAAATAAAAGCAAGAATAGGGATCAGAGTCTGTCTGCTACTACCAAAACAGTACTACTCTATCTACAGCTCAACGAACTTGTGGAACTTAATTTCTTGTGCCGTTCATATTTTGCAAAAATTCTCACTGAAATTTTTTTCTCAGTGAATTCTCACCAGCAAAAATTCTCATTGAATGTGTTTCCTTAAGACAGCACAATAAGCCCCAAAATGAGCTTGTTTTGATATGACTTAAAGGATTGACATTAAATTGTTTCACAATTTATTATGATAATTGAGAAATGATTCAAAATAGTTTAATTATGTATTATGCTAGTTGACATTTGTTAAAACAAGATGAGGTTATGCATGAGGTGTAAGGGTAAAACAAATGTTAGGCTTGTAATGAACAAGTTTCATGTGATCATTTATGAAAAGAGTCAAAGCATCCTCTGTGAGAACTACCTAATTTCATCACCAAGTCAACTGAAAGACCTAAGGATGTCTGTTGGGGAGGAAGAAATAGGAAAATCTTATAGAAATTATTACCTGGCAAAAGATGCTGAGAATATAGAAACCATAAGAGAGATCGAAATGAAGACAAGTTTTGAGATACCAAACCTCAGTTACTGAATAAGTGGGAAAACAATGGAATGGCCACGGAAGGCTCACCACCCTCTCTGATAGAACAATACCCCTCGTTGATTAGACAACAGCCCCTGCCTGCCTGCAGGTCCAAGGGTCGGAGTAGACCTTACTAACTTCACATAGGTACAAAAAGCAGTTTTTAGGGGTTTAAAATGTAATGCCATATGGTAATACAGTGACTCTCATAGGCTGTATGTAAATGCTATGGAATTTGTATCTTGTCCTAGTTTGCTTAGTGAAAATCAGAATATTCAGCACTGAACATGACTTACTGTATTGTAAGTGACAATCATGACATTCTATTCCGTATCCTGTACCCTGTACCTCTCTCTCTCTCCTTTACCTGCCTCGGGCTGTGTCTTGCAGCTCCTGGCAGGCCCCCATCCCCACTCTCTATTACAATAAACCCCATGCTCTAAGACCAGACTCCAGAGATCTCTGTCTCCGTCCAAACCGCATCCACACACCACAGCGGCCATCCAACAGGCGCAAGATTTCTACAGATGTCCCTTCGTTTTGCAGTACACTACTTGTACTTTGCAGAGCATCTTGAAGGACAAATTGAAATTGTGCCATTTTTTGAATGTACAGGTCTGATAACCGCAGTTAGACACATTAACGCTTAGGTCAATGAGCATACAGGAAAGAGCTTCACAGCAAATAACTCATGTAACAAAATGAGATAACTAATCACGAACTCTTTTAAACGCCATTAAATTAAGCTCTGATTCAGAGAGAAAACCGCAGTGTATTTACCACCCTGTGAGCTCTCCCTCTATAAACAGGAGTCCTTTGAGGTCCGCAGGGCAGGCAAGCCTTTCTGGAGCATCAGGGGATGGAAAAGGCCATCTTTCCACTCCACCCTTAGGACCATCACATCGATGGAAAACACGGTGTGGGGACAAGGCTAAAGCAAGTTATTTTCAACCTCATGCAAAGTGCAGCAGGAGAAAAAAGGAATTTACTCAAGTTGGTCCAGCTTCAGAATAGTCTCCTACTAACAAACAAAACACATGCACACCCCTATCCAAATTTTATATATGAAGAGATTTACCAGCATCACTAGAGCAGGCTTAGAATCAGTTTTTATCCTGTATATGTAGAATAGTAGGGGATAATACCAGACACAAATCCTCAGTTCAAGAACCCTTTTTATGGCATCACAGAAATGTTTTTGTTTGTGCCTCACATTACAGCTTTATGAACTAAACCCCTAAGTCAGGTAACACAGATCTGCTAGCTTTTATTTGGACAGGTAGAGTTAACTAAGAAAGTACTTAATGACAACAGGATCCCATCCATATCGCTACATAACCTAGTTAGGAAAGACATTTGGACGTGACAGCAAATACTTCAAAGCTTTTCTACTCCTAAAGCACAACTTTTTTTTATCCTTAAAACAAGTACAAACAGGAGACTACCCTGCAAATGAAGGTTCATTCTCCTGTGGCTCACACTATTCTCAACCTAATCTCTTTCCTAGAGATCTCTTTACATTGGTCCCAACATTAAATTTTAACTGAGTGTATGTCTGCCAGCTAGGAAGCCCAAATGATCAACTTAGTGAGAATACAGAGAGGAACAAGAACTCAAGAATTTACCAAATATCATGAGTTGAAAGAAAAGGATTAAAACAACAATTTAAAATGCTTTTCTGAACTTAAAGGTAGCAAGCTAGTTTTATCATTAACGAATGCACCCACTAGAGGCACCAGAAGAGAAGCCATGGCGACCACATCACCATCAGGCAATGAAGAGCCCAGTTCCCACCATGCCCTGACCGAGTCAGCCTCATAAGCTCCAGGACAGCAGTGTCACTCCCAGATACCTGTACTCCTAGAGTGGCATGACCTCTTGTGAAAAAAGACTCAAACTTTGGGTTTAATTCAGATTATTTATGTTGATCAGATTGCATAAATAAAAACACCTAGAAGACATGGCTATTTCCTTAAATGATCCTGAATTAAAGTGCATCGTTTTGTTCAACAGTACATCACAACAGTACATGCTACAGATTGGGCTAATACAGCAATGTACATAATTTCATACAAAGAAAGTTCACTTCCCCCTTTAAAATAAATAATTAACTTTGAATAACTACCAAAAGCTGTTTAAAAGCAACTTTCTCTTTAACCCAGCTAGATGATTAATATTACTGTTTTGAGATTGGATGTCTAAATTTGAGACATCAATTTCTTTCAGAAAAGGACAGTATTTTTATTTAGTGCTTGTATTAAACTTCTACTTGAAGCACAACAAAGACTTTAATATTCTTTATTCGCACAGTGGGTAATTTCAAAAAGTGGTCCATGCAGTTGAGAATGTAAACACAGAGATATTGCTGAAGACAGCATTTAGGTCTTAAGAGAATTCATTTACTCTCTCAAGTGCTGCTAGACAATTCTGTGTAATGAGCAGTGAAAATACTGAATGAAGTATTTATGATTTACACAGTATAAGTCATATTCTGATATGCCAGACATGCATTTATAACATGCCCAACACACATTAACTAATCATGAAGTGTGCAACAGAACTAACTACAGAACATGCTCTTGCATGTGTGAAGAAAATGTGGTTGCCTTTCTTTACATCTCATTTGCTATATACAAATTTCACCCATGCATGAAATTGCACTTTTAAACCTCCTCCTCTCAATATACCTGAAAGTTTCACTAAGGAAATACCTGAAACTTTCATTGCACCTTTCGAGTAAGAACACTTCCAAATACATCATAAGTATGTACGGATTCATATATGGAAATCATAAGTAGAATTTTCAATAGTCCAAAATCTAAAAATAGGTCACCGTTATTAGAGTTACTTTCAGACTCCTTAAGCAAAATATACAAAGGCCTACTAATGCTTACTATAATCCTAAATACCTTCTGTTTCCTACAAGGTCACAATGTCCTTCTATCCATCAGCCTTTCTCTTTTCTATTAATTTAATTAACATTTAATATACATCGTATTTCCTCCTTTTACTTGTTTGAATTTAAGAGGTAGCACACCACTTTAAAAACAAAGTAACAACATAAACCCCTCCTTCAATATAATAGATAGACTGTCTCTAAGTAGCGTTTCAAAATGACACAGAGCTAAATAATTCTACATGGCAATCTCGTACTGTTTTCAAACACAGCTTTCCTTGATCAGAAGCTACAAGTTTCCACCTTTATTGCAATAGTATAAATTCTTACAGCTAATCTCATCGGATTATTTAAGTAAATAAATTTCTGCACAAGATATGTAGCAAAATCCAGAAAAGAGTAGGGAAAACCTGGGCTGAGATAAAGATTCTATAATTCACTTTCCCTCTCAGTGATTTTGGATGCCTGAACTAACACCAAAAACACCAGATCAACATCACGTGGCAGATAAAAAATATTCAAACGGCTTGTCAAAATTCTAAAATTAAAAATCTAAATTTCAAATTCAAGTATTAGTCATTTCCAGTAGCAGCCAAATTCTTAAAAAAAAAGGAAAAAAACCAGGTAAGTTGCAAAGGTTTAGATATATAAAAATCTCCAATTACAATACAGGATGCCCCTATTGATGAAACACAGCACTTTCCAAAGTACACATGGACAAAAAATGGTAACAAAACTATTAAGGAGAAAATCTGCATTTTGCCTTTCCGAAGTTTAAACCTTATTAATGGAACTCCCAATACCTAACTTTAATGTACTTAAAGCTCCAAGGTACTGAGAAAAGAGAATTAGTACAAGGTATGTCCTAAGTTACATGAAAGGTGTAACCAAAAAGTATGTATTCTATTAACATCTCCGTAAGCTGTTAAGAACAGGTGAGGCAGTGCTCTTTATGTTCAGCATGACCCAGCCCTGATAACACCCTCGGGGGGGCTATCTCTGCCAATGGGCCATCAAGGTCTCCAAGAATGACCCAGCCCTGATAACACCATGGGGGGACTATGTCCACTAATGGGCCATCAAGGTCTCTGGAAATGACTCACAAGATTACATCATCCCATTGTGAGATGCTCCGCCCAGAGGGGAGGAACTGAACATTCCCCCCTGTATATAAGCTGAGACTTTGGAACACTGGGTACCACTTCCACTGGATTCCCGGAGGAGAAGAGTTTGAGAATCACCACTGGACCCCCAGAGACAGATCAGTTCTTTCTCCAGGATTACCACTTCAACCAGACCGCATCCATCACTCCAACAGGACTGTAGCCACTATTTAACTGGACTGCTACCACCACTCTGACCAAGAGGGTGACAGGTTGTGTTCTGACTCTTGTCAGTTTAAGCTGATGTTTCTGAATTATTGCTTTAATTTTTCTTATTAAATTGTAGTTCTGACTTAGAATCTCTCACAATATATTTGTGTGGGATTAATTGCTCTGCTGGTTTGCTTCCAAACTAGTGGCATTTCATAACCTAGTCTTGAGCCCAGCACTTCATTTGTGTGTATAGAGATGTAGAAGGGAACAGTGTTCTGCTAAAGGGCCGGTCAATGGAAAATTGTGTCAGAACCATGGATAAGATTAAACCAGTATCACTAGAAGATAATGTGTTAGGACACATGAAACATTTCTTAGCCTCAATTCAATCTCTTCTGTCATAAACCTTTGATGCTGCAGAACATGGGTTTAACATCAATCAACACCATTCAGCAATCACCTCCAGTGTCTCTACAATGCTGTATTATTCAATCAACAGTGTTTCATGATCAGAATCTTAAAAAAAAACGAAGAAAAATGGCCCCTATGGCCTACTAGAGTTCAAAACATTTAACTGGCCTTAGAACAGATAATCAGCATGTATCATGAATAATACTGTCCACATGATTTCTCAAAGAAAAGTTGCATTACAAGGATCTAAGAGCAGATGTACCTATATTGTGTTTCAGTAGATAAACATAAATATCTGACTTTTTAGATCAAAATACTGTTGATAGCATGGACAGCAAAGCCCTAAGACAACTCCTAGGTCTTCTTCTGGCTTAAAATCAAAAAATCCCCAAACCAAACCAGCAAACAAAAAACCCCACAAACAAACACCAAAACCCAAAAACTAAGCAAAACCTCAAAAACCCAAAAAACAACACCCCACCAGATTCCCAGTTCATTGCATTTCTGAACATGAACACAGTACAGTAATAACTGATTCTATATGAGTGCACAAAACACCATCCTGACCTGAAAAACTCTCTTTTGGTCCTGGTTATGCACTCCTTCCCCTATTTCTTAAACCTTCTGTCCCCTCCACTCCCCAGAAAAAACACTGCTAACCCTAGGATTTGGTTCAAACATACAACAGATCTACTCATCCGAAGAGGGGAACTGGTCATTATTAAAAATAAAGATCTATGCTGTAAAACAGGGCAGCTTTTCTGTATTTCAGACTGCTTAATCAAAAAGCTTCCTACACTTTCTGATAAAGAGCCATGATAACTCAATCCAGCTGGAATAATATTACTGCCTAGTAGAAAAAGCAAGGCTTGTGCACACTGTGGAAGGAGCTTTGACAGGAGTTAAATGAGATGAAAGGACCATCATAAATGTCTCCCACTTCTGCACAAAACAGAACATGTTATTTTTCCAAAGCCTCTTATGATCATAGAGAGAAAAACATTTAGAGAACTAGGACATAACACAAATAACACAACAAATACCACAAAAAGGTTCGGAAGAATATTACCCACGTAATTTGCTTTATCCCTTTTAAACCTCTGAATACAAGAGAAAAACAATCTATTATGTCACAAAGATCTGCTAACAGTTAAATTTATTACCTTTGGGGTGTGGCTCCTCTCATAAAAGTGACTATACAGAAAAGGAATTTTCTCTGTCAACAATTTTGCTTCCTGTGCTTTATCAGACATTTGAGGCTTTTTTCCTCCTTCAGTGACAAAGACCTTTCTGGGGATTTTTTTAACAGTCTACTACTGGAAGCCCTGCATATCAAATGTAGTTAGGAGAAAACATTCCCTACATAAGGTGCTCAACAGGGCTGTTTCCCAAGCCCGTGTTTCAGATCTGGCTGGAAACAGTGAGGTGACATATTACGTTAGTTCTGTATGACATATGACTGAAGAGGCCCTGTGCAATTAACTACGGAGACACAAAGCATTAATGTAGATTAAACAACCCAGGTTTGATTCATTTACATTGGTATAAAAAGACTGAGAGCAAGGTAATATGTCACCATAGAAAAAGGAAAAGCTAGGCCATTCTGCTAGTATGGTGGCTAAGCAGTATTTTATAGATACACTATCTTGGCTTCCTCTTCACTTGTTTCTTAGAAATACTTACTAGAATCTATACCACTAGGTTTTCAGATAGTGTCAGGGTATTATTTCTGTTAAGAGGTCTCTGCAGACAACCCCACTAAGACTGATTTTCAAAACAGCCTCAGCACCTATAATCTTAAGATCAGTATCTTAAGGAAGCCTCAAGCAACCAAAAATTTACATAATCCATCCCTACATACTTCCTTTAGCTAGTGATGGACAACTTTTCATGAGGACTGGCCAATGTCACTACACAAAATCTGCTGCAGGTATATCTTAAAATATCTTCAATAAGTTATCTAAACTAGTATAGAACTTGGCAAATAATGTCAACCAATCCAACGCAATCATTCTCAATACGTAAGTAGAAAGAGTTTACCTTATCTTCTAAGTAAAAACAAAAAACAAACTCTGAACTAAGATACAATTCCAGTTACCAAAAGCAAGATATGACAATCCAATCATGCAAAGATGTAAATTTACCATTAATTTAATGCAGTATAATATCATTCAAAGGTCAAGAATGAACATCAAGTGCAGGGGTAAGATATGCTCAAATCTTCACTAGTCCTACTTTATCATGGAGCACATACATACAAAGAAGCAACTTCTACTACAAAAAACCAGGTAATTTTTATTTGTCCTTGCAATCCTAGTTTCTGAAATTGCCAGAAGACGTAAAATGAACCCAGTTCATTCAGGAACCTATTTCGATATTAAAATATACTATCACTACTACTCACATGACTAGAATTTTAATTCATGCTAAGCAGTTGCAAGCAGGAGTGATGAATAAAGAAAAATCTGCATGTTTCATTGCTTACATATTAAAAGACCCAAATGCATAAATGGGGGAGATGGAAGGGGGTGGGAATTGACACTCTTCCTCTTTAAGCACCTGAGGCACTTAGGAGAAAGTTTCATACCCATGCTGGAGTCACTTTGCAGTTTCCCGCCATCAGTAAGAAAATGCTTTGCTCCATCCCCCAGCCACTCTCTCTTCCTTCCTCACCATCGACTTTGTAATGCAAACAGTTGGGGAAACCTCCTCAGTTTACTAATGCAACAGAAGTGATTCTGAAATAAACACTTAATTCAACTCAAACTGTAATGCCGTAATTAAAAAAACAGTGGCTCTGATGGGCTCCCTCCAAGGTAAATGTAGAAAGAGAGGTAGCTCTGTATTAAGATCTTCAGATTTCCCTCTGAACCTATTTCTCTCTACTGATTACAGAGGTATGCACTAAAAAAAGGCACAATGCGAATCAGTCAATATGGCATAATTAGTATTTTAGATGCAAATAAATAATTTACTGAAAAAAATTCAGGTTTTATCTACCCACTGCTAGAAACAGATGATTAAGAAGAATATAGGTGTTTTGTTACGATGCAGCTACAGGTGTAAATGATCACTAGCTATCCATTCATGCCAAAATTAACATTTAACAGTGACAAACAACTAATGACTTAAATCTGTTGATTAATGTCTACTTCTTCCACTACCAGAAATAATCACAAATATTCAGGAAGCCAAAACTCCTATTATGTAAGAACACCAGGAACAACAAAAAAAAAAAGAAAAAGCCCCCTTTAAAGGAAGCAGGTTCCGAACACTTAATTAACAGCACTGAACACTTGGTATTTTATACACAAACCATACTCAAACACATTTTAAAATACAGTAAATAAGCTTACTACCAAAACACATCTACTTTCTATCGCTTCTAAAATACTAAAACTGCAGAACTCAAGAAGGCATAAAACTACTGGACAAACTGATTACTATACACCATTATGTTGTTTCTCCTGTGTTGCCCAGCAAATACAAAAAAAAAGACTGTGCTTAATAACCAAAGGCCGCCCTCTGACTAAATACATTTTAAAGCTATTTTTTGGCTTATGGATCAAACATTTTTGGTTTTGAGAATTATATTGAGATGTATCAGAAACAAGCCTCCAAAAAACATTTAGGTTAACTGCATTCCCTGATAAACAACCCAGAATTACGAACAGCAGGTTTAAAAATACTGTGACTTGTGCAAATGGGAACACTGTTAAGCTGTTTATCTTGTTTAATCCTGAGGGTAAATAGCATAAGCTTCAAAATATTTTGTTTCTTTGCCATAACCTACTGAATCACATTGAGAAAGGTAATGAAACATTATGAAGAATCTTAAATTTTTGGAATTGCCTCTGAAATTGCTTTACCTGAGTATTGTACAGGTCATTATTCTCAAGAACACTGAGTGTAAATGTCAGTGATTTAAATCCAAACTGTGGCTTCAATGATGCCAATGATCTCACCTCTCCAGAGGTGATCAATTCTCCAGGAACAAAACAAGGACCCTGCACAACTCCACTACTAGACCCCTTTAAAATATGAACACTATAGTTATAAAGTGATTTCTTTTATTATTGCATCTTCCAAATATTTTCAAACTCTTACTGCAGCTCATTTTCAGCTTATTTAGTTCCGTTTTTAAATATTATTTGCAAGGAAGAAAAGTATTTTGTTTCCTTAGATGTCTTCCCTCCAACACTAATGATATCCACACCAAAAAACCTATTTCATATCTTAAGTCTCACTGCAAACAAGTACCTGTATTAAAAGTTAAGAGTATGTTTTGTAAGATGTATCAGTAATGATTTCTACAGTCCCTTCTTACCCAGTACCAAAGTAAGTTTCTGAGCTGCTGTTTTACACATCATTTTTAGAAGACTTTAATACAGCATATATGATTGATATATTTAGCAGCGGAGCACCTCCTTTCCTCTCCGTACACAGGAAGTTTCCCCTCCCATCTGCTCAGGATATTTTAAAAAATAATTACAAACTGCTGTTTTTCCATCGATACTGCAAAAAGTGACGGTTATTTACATGTAAACATGAAAGTGAAGTTGAACCCAAACACTCAGTGAAGCTGCACCGGTTCTCTGACAGAGTCACAAGACGCCTGCCGGTACAAAGGCAGGAGCGTGGGGATGAGAGCAGCAGCCAGCAAAGGGGAAAACCACGGTGGCTTTGAGTGATAGCGCCCAAGCCATGACAGGCTGAACTTCTGTGGAGCAACTCAGTAATGCAGGCAGCACCAGCCCAAGCTTCATCTCCCATAGTCATATAGGAAGACTTTAGTTTTATATTTGAGTTTCAGAGCAAACATAAATATGGTGAATTATGAATTAGTTTCACACTTTACAAGCAGACGCTTAAACAATTTATTAAGGTATTTATGACACAGCGTTAGGACCGAATAGCAGCTAAGATGGCAACAAGCCCCCTGCACATGTAGATACTCTACTGCTGTTTATGACAACCAGATCCTGAAAAAAAGAGAAAGGACCAAGGAAGCTGCATTGGCAATAAACTAAGAACAGACTGGAAAAAATGCCTTTTAATCTTCCCCAGTGAAATGTATATACAGCCACATCTTTTTTGGCCTACGCAGAGTATTTATGAATTCTACATTGAGAAACTCAACTTCATTTCAAGATATACAGAAAACTGATGAAAATACAAAATGTCGCCTATTATTTCATAACTGGTTTTCTTCTTCTTGTGTATCACTAATTATATTATTGATTTCTGTATTTTCAAAATAAAAGCTCTCCGTAAACCCAACATACTGAAGGCAGATCAACACTTAGTATCTTTTCTTTATTATACACGAGAAACTATTCCAAACCTTTACAAAATAAATACCCAAACTAAAAGCTAATATTAATAGCTGCACATATTTGATTTGGTTACCAAATATAACTAACGTTTTTTAAAAGTTAATACACTGCATTTAATCTTTTAAAGCCTGATATAAAACACTAACTACATCAAGTAAACAAACAGGACACTGCCAGTTTTCCAAGCATTTGCCCTGCGCTAATGACCCATTCTTCAGTATCTACTGTTTTACCAGTTTTCGGGAGCTACAAAAATAATGGGCAATTTTCACTGGCTTTCACTTCATTAGTGGCAATGCGCAACAGCTGACACTGAGCAGGTTTCCCAGGGCTCCTTCATGAGCGTACTTTGACGATGAGGAGCCCTCATCACACGCAGTTACGTAACAGCAACTATTTATAGTTAACCACTTGATTCACATTATCCACTGGATTTTAAACCATTTCATATGTTGACACTTGATCTATCATTTTAGTTCCATAATCAAAATGCCACGTAAGAGCCAAGTAAAAAGTTTCAGTGACGTCTGTCTGCAATATCAACAACATACCACACGAAGTATTTAATCTTATCAAGAGAACCAGACGTTAATTTCACAAGATTGGTCCTCTATAAATATATGCTGAGCAACAGTTATTTTCTTTGCTTAATCTCCTGCACTGTCAATATCCATTACTATGCATATAACTAACTTTTAAAACCACTGAAAGAAACCTTAGTTGTGCTAAAATTACATAATTTCTCAGCGTTCTGAGACATACTGAGGTATGTGACCAGCATTCCACACCAGAAAGTACCTTACCAAGTTGTACAGTTCTTACTGCACAACTTCAGTGGCAGCTGTTTAACACCTTCAGGTTCTCTTAGGAAGCGTCGGAGAACCACATATGACTATCAGCTGGTTTACTTATGAATATAGGAGTATTTAACAAACATCAACCTATTCTAAGAACATCAAATGCTAACATTTTCTTTAGCTTTTCTAACTGGCTAATGGCTCTGTTAGAATTCAATTTTGTCCAAAAATACACCTAATTGTAATAGTTGGTGGCAGCATGGGCTTTCCTCATCACAGCCTTTGGCCTCTCTTATCAATCATATTAATTGATCTCAATGTCAATTCCTTCACATTTTTCTAAACTGGCATCTTTACATTTTTTTGTAAACTAACCTATAGACCACTGTAACTTTTTAATCCAAACAGCTTTCTCTTAATTACAGGGCAATGATTTTGCGGATGACTAATATTCTTTGATAATTCTCAGTAATCCATATTTTGCAAAGATAACCTGTTGACTGTAAACCTCATTAAATGTTAACTTTAATGACTGCTGTAAAAAGACACCTTTCACATCCAAACAACATCCAAACAAAAATACTTTCATATCAGTAAGACAAGAACAGGAAGTCTGAAATACTTGGGGAAAGACATTTCTGAAAGACTATACAGGTTATGACAGTTGACTATGATATTACTGTCTCAGTACAGCTACATGCCTACAAAATGCTCTAATCCACCAAGCAAAGAAGAGAATGTCATGATTCTGACACCTTTTAACACAAACTGAAAGCATCCGAGTATCCTTAGTGAAGCTGACAAAATGCAGATGTTAAAAATCAGAGACCATCGTGCATCTCTATCAAACCTCTGAAAACAACAGCAGTCAGAAAAAAAGAGTACAATTACGAGGTACAGATAATAATTAAATGAAATGTGATTAGAGGGCACAGAGCAACATTCACTTATGCAAAATACCTAAGAAATTCAACGTAAAATCAAAGACAGGCAATAACTGTAGCTAGGAGTGCAACTGAACGACACATCATTTCTTTGTTCTGGTACCATAACACACAGACCTTATC
This sequence comes from Origma solitaria, assembly GCA_013397895.1. NCBI lineage: Eukaryota > Metazoa > Chordata > Aves > Passeriformes > Acanthizidae > Origma > Origma solitaria. Next base: position 1,088,115 of record VZRL01006550.1, on the reverse strand, counting down.
ATCGTAATATACGCAAAACTAGTTGTTCCAGAGAAGATAAATAAAAAAAGAAAATAAAAAGGTCATAATCAAAATACAGGACAGAACTGCCTTCAGCTTACTGAATTTTCAAGGTATTACTGAAAGAAGCAGAAAATTGTCCTGAAATTCAGAGAAGCCTCTGAGCGTTTCATTAAAAACATTATAAAGTTGGTACTTCTCAGTCTTCTTAAAATCATTTTCCCTATTTCTGTCTTACCATGTGAAAAATTGAAACATGACTCGACAGCTGTTTCTTCTGCTGTTGCACTGACGATGCTGCTCTATCACATTTCTTTTTTCTCCAACATTCGTGCTTATGCATAGCACTCCTGATAAACTGATGTTTCCGAGTGGATGAAATTTCTAACCCTTTAAAAGCAAGCACTACACCACAAAAGCCCAATAAAGCACTGTTACATTGTCCAGTATCGAGGTCTCACTGGTATTTTGTACTACAGCCAGGTACAGAGTATAATGATCTCCAAGGATGTGGCTAAAGCCTCACTGTCCAAGGTCCGATGTATCAAAAGCTGGTCCAATGCAAATTACCTGATTTATGCACCCATTATGGTCATTGTTATCCATATAATAGGATCACAGAACTAAAGAACTCTTTTTTTTTCTCTTTCCCAATGTTCTGTGCTCCAAGTTGGCAATTTAGCTCAAGTACCAGCCTTGTTTATTCCTTGTGACTATCAGTGGTTTAAACTGCTGTTCGCAAATGTTCTAATTAGCCAGTTCTAATAAACTCTGGAGTTGACATCACTGCTAAAAGAAGCTCAGGAAACCAACAACTCTGGAAGAACTGCCAATCCATCAGGTTAGTTAAGAATGAATATATATGAATTTGCATTCAATACAGAATTACAAAAAGTCATTTGTCCAAACAAGCATTAACTGTCATTCTTCGGATAAAAGCTGTCAAAAGTGCATCATGACTCTTCACAAAATACACAGGGGAAAAAAAAAAATCCCACAGTATTAGTGGGTATTTCTGGAAAAAGCCCTGTTTCATGGAGAAAAACATTACCAGGGCCCAAAAGGTATAAATAACAGGATATAAAATATTTTGAAAGTTTTAAAAGCCCCCTAGGCCGAGACCTATTTTTAAAAAGCAAATGGTTGTACAGTGATCAAAATACGTAAATATAAGACACTTTTACCTCTATCCATCTATCTCTCTCTACATCAGTATGTGAATAGGTAGCAAAAAAAAAACCAAACCCAATTCTTAGAGTCAGAAGCAAAAAGCCATTTCTACAATAATGTGCATTGCAAAATAAGGCAGTGATTGCTAACAATAGACTGGTTTAGTTTGTTCTTCAGATGTGAAGCATATCTGTCAAGTAAACATTTGGCAGCTTAAATGCATTTTTACATGCTAAACTTGTAGTGTATTATATAAAATTCTGAACTGCCACTGATTAGAGTGGTGTCCAGCTGCCTCAATAGCTATAAAAGGCTCGCTGCAGAAATAAAAAAAGTAAGCATTAGAAAGTATGCAGCTAGTAAGTTAAGATACCTGTAACTGAAGAACTGGAAACAACATTTAGTGAGTCAATACTAGAAAAACTTTTTAATTATTGTCCTTGATTTTTAGACATGATCTTTTTTATGACATGATCATTTTCACATCATACCATATAATGCATTCAGTAAGTTCACAACTAGTATATATAACTTTTTAAAATACAGCTGATTAGCTTTCTTGGACAAAAAATAGAAGCTGATTAGTATGTTGAATATCAACAGCTTCCACTAAACATGAAAAGAGGGTAAAGAGCAAATTCATAGAAAGATTTTAATGTAGACTGTTCACTGAATCAGACTTCAACAAAGCCTTTCTCAACTGTGCTTTTTAGGTGCAATTACTCAAATATACTGCTGGACAGAAACTTATTAAGATGAGTAAAACATTCTTTTTTTTTTCCCCTAGCAGCAAGTAATCATTTAAGAAATCAGAAGATTTTGTATGCTACTAGGCCATTCAAAAAATTCTGCATAGTTTTACTGTAAGTGCTCCACATCATAACAGTAACACATGCAGACTGAGCACCTTAACATCCCTGTCATAAGCTATACCATATTTACACACTGCAGCGTTAGGCAGAAATTGAAGCCAAAGCCATTCAGGGGAAATACACAGCTGTGATCTGTTTCTCAATCTAAATTATATTTGCAATTATAAATTAAGTATTTCACTACATGCTAGTGGCATTTTACATATTAAAAAGATCAATTAATGCACTACATTCTTAGCCAAGCTTAAAATAAGTGACTCCCCACTTTCAAAGTATAATTTGCTTCAGACAACACAGGCTTTAATTTGCAAACTCCTCAGTACGGATGTAGGCAGAACCCACCTCATGATTTGTGTAGAGCTCCATTCTGGGTAAACACAGGGCTACACAGCACAATATGCAAATACAAGGTATGAACCTCATTGCGTTATCCTTCCTAAAGATTGTTCTAAGTCAAACTCATTATTGTCAAAGCAGTACTTAAATAATGCCAGCAAAAAAAGAGATGCTTTCATCTTTCCAATTTAAGCAGCCCTTTTAATGCCAAGTTAACATCATAATGGTTTATCTATGTTGCAGAAGTAAATTCACTTTGTTCTTTCAAGCATTAGCAATTTTTAAGGAAAATTTTCACCATGTATTCAAACATGTGATTTTATGTTTTCATATCTCTTACTTCTACGCTAATTATTCAAAACAAGCCTCTCTCATGTCACTTAGTGACGTGCAGATGTAAATAACAAGAGCTGTAAGTATACAGAATTCTTATAACAAAGCAATATGTCAATTTCTTTAACCTCTTAAGCACATAAAATACCAGATCACTTACTTCATTTTTACCCAATTCTAGTACGAAAACAAATTCGAATTTGGCACTAAGTCTAATTTCATAGATGTTTTCTTCTGCCCCGCAACTTCCCAGTATTTAACCTTTGGTGATACAGTTTCCAGTTCAATTAATAAAATTAAAATGAAGAAGAATGTCAAACCAGGCTTGCCCTCATACCTATACCATTATACCTACAAGAATGTTGCTACTGATCTTCTGTTAAACTACAAAAGAATATAAATTATTCACCAAATTAAAAAAAAAAAAAATAAGATGCTCTTTAAATTACTGAGTTTGGACGAGAATATAACTCAGCCCCGTTTAGCTCATAACACCATAACACTGTTAACAACCATTAGCAAAGTGCCAAAGACAGCAATGAGTTTAAAACTCCAGCCAGCTACCAAAATTGTTGCAGGAGAGACAAAGGGGATCAAGGTCAGCATTCTTCTAACGCAACAGCTAATCCACTCCTATGAACATGGTATTGGCACTGGTGGGCGTAATGAATTTGCAAGAAATATAAAATATACATGGTCCCACCTGATTTCCCCTGTCCTTTCGAGAGAACCATTTTGCTCTCACTGGTCTCAAGCCATTACATATCTGAGCGAGGAAGGGGAGGGAGGAGTTCACAGAAGTTCAGGGTCAGACAGTGTTCACGTATCCTTGTCACTTTCGAACACAAAGCTCGGGGCAGAAAAAGTCTTATGCCACGCACTGAAACCTACATATTTTGGGTTCGCGTGTGGGGGGAGACCTGCAATAGGAGCGAATGTGTCATACGTGCGGAGGCTGCGAGGAGAAGAGCTGTCAGGAGAACGCTGCCTCGCTTGAAGAGGAGGAGGCGGTGGGGAAAGGACGGTGACGAACACAGGATCACCAAAAAATCCAGCAGTGCTCAGGGGCTGCCAGCCCCGGCTCACCCCTGGGGCCCGGCTTGGCTCGGCTCCCCTCGCAGAGGGCTCGGGCTCCCGGAGCTGCCCCCGAGCCCCCGCGGAGCCGCTCCCAGCCGCCACCGGGCAGCGGAAATCCCCCGCAGCCCGGCCCGACCCTGCCCGGGGGCGCCGAGTGGCGCTCCCCGCGCCCGGAGCTCCCGGGCAGCCCCCGGCCCTCTCGCGGGGCGCTCCC
>VZRL01006550.1:1061452-1083537 GCA_013397895.1 Origma solitaria | reverse complement strand
CGGGGAATGCCCCGGGCGGCGGCGCGGGGAGGGGGGGCTGCCGCAGCGCTGCTCTGGCTGCCCTCCCCGCTGCGGGGGAGCCCGGCCGAGCCGAGCCGAGCCGAGCGGGGCGCTGCTGCCGTTCGCTGCTCTCCGGCGGCCCTGCCGGCCGCCTTCTCCCGCGGGAGGAAGTGGGTCTCCTCGGCAGACGCTCCCGGGAAGCCGCCCCGAGGCCCTGCGCGCTGCTGGCCGGCCCGGGGGTCTGCCCGAGCGCTTTCGTGTAGAGCACGGTGGAAAAGGGGCGTTTGCTCGCTTCATTTTTTCCGGTTCCTGGCAGCATTTCCTCTTGGGTTTGCAGAGCGATTTAGCTCATCTCTGAGGCATCCCCCTGCTCCCACTTGCTACGGCTGACACATCAGTAACCGAAGATAAGGGAAGCCGGGTGTCTCTTCAGATCAATTTCTAGCTCGTGTTTTCCATATTTATTCTCATGGTATTTTCTTTCCTTTGTCTCCTGTATTCACGATCCCTGTACCATCCCCCTTGTCCTTATGATCGCTCTGCCAGTGCCAACCGCGCTGCCTTCCTGCGCTTAGAATGTTTTCCCCTCACAGTGATCTAGTCTGTTTCCTCACTTCTCAGCCTTTTCCAGCCCTAAATTTCTTAGGCTTTGTGTGTTACTGAACAAGACCTAGAAGGTGAAAGCTAGTCCTGAGAGCCAGTTATTCTGTACTATTTTTTTTTCATATTTCCATCACACAAAGAACAAGATCTATCAGGAAGGCCAAATTGGAAGTGATTTTAGTGACATGGGTTTGAAGCACCAGGGCATAGGTACATTTGAATTTGAAATTGAAATCTGAAAAATTTATTATTTTTTTTCTTTTTGGACATCTGCTGATCCTTGCTGCCTATCTGCTCTCTTGTTTTGTCAGCTCAAAATCGTTGTCACAGGGCCTTTCCCCACCTTCGTGCAGACCAGGGTTATGGGTCTTCGCTCCGCCACACTCCTGTGGATGCTGAGTGAGGCCAAAACTCATTCAGTGCAGTTCTGCAGGTAGGTCTGCACTGTGCTGTGTCTAGGTGGAGACTAGAGTGTATTTTAATTTGCAGCAGCAAACCCCTTATCCTCAGGAACTCCATGTGCAGCTTACTCGAGCCGGGCCTTCTCCACGGTGGGGCCAAGTGGGAGCTGCCTTCACAGGAGCTGTGCCAGCTGAAAATTCCCCTGCTTCCAGCTCTGTTGACCCTTCCAACAGCACAAGCAAACCAGAACACAGACAAGTATGTTTCCCAGTAAACAGAAGTCATTTGCTCTTGCCTAAAAAAGGAGTGCAAGCATGAAACCACTTCTTAAATGCACAGAAATTCACTTTGCTCATGCTGATGTAGACTTCTAGTGAAATCGGTTTACATAAAAAGAAGTAAATATGACTCAGAAACAAACTTGCTGTTTATACAGACAAAACATGATTATCAAGGTATTTTTGCATGTTTTCAAGATGTAGGGATAGCTACCTTACATTTGCAAAACTTGTGGGATTTTTAATAACACAGAGAAAGAAGGCACTCAAGCTTTGAACTTTCTGGTAATGCAAAGATACCCCTTACAGATCTTTAAAGCTCAGGATCTACCAGTTCTTGCTAGACCTACCAGTTCTCCCGATCTTTGAATGCTAACTAGATGATGTATGTTTTGTTTTATCTTATTCAATTTGAAGGCTATTTTGGGTATGTAGTAACATTATAAATGATAGTGTGCAAGTTTATTATATACCTGATCTGTAAAACAAGTTTTTGAGACAGCACAGCAATGAGTGCATTTATTGCAGCACATCCAAGTAAAGACTGTTTTACAAAGTACAGAGAGAAGATGGGTTGGAAGTTTATGAAGCTGTGTTTTTAAATATTAAAAATATCAGTAAAATATACTTGTTTTACTTGATATGTATTCATATCTCTCGTTGATACTTGTGTTATTACAGGAAATGCAATTATGGCAAATAAAAGAAGAAACTAAAAAAATGATCAGTTAGGATGAGTCACCCAAGAAATAAGGGGCCAACACTGATTGAGGTTTAATTGGAGTATTTTAGGGTTTTCCACTTGCTATAGGGAGAATAATGAGTTGGTAAGAGGGAAGAGTTTGTAACAGTATAAACACTTGCTATCCATTTGGCCTTTGCATCTGCCACTACCTCATGACCTGAGACAAAGATTTTCACATCTGGGCAAAAGACAGTGCAGAAGCAAGACAGAGTGACAGACATAAGTTTGAAATGTAGGCACTGGTTTTGATTAATTTATCCCATGGGTCTGTTTTTATAACTATAGCTATTGATTTGTTTTATTATTTAGTGGATTATGTAGCAATCAATCATATTTCCATCTAGCTAACCATGATTATTAATATTTTAAACTAGTTTTAAGATGGATTGGCTGGTGAGTGCAATAGGCCTTCTCTCTAAGCCAGCGAGAATGGAATACACCCAGGTTACATGGAATGAATTATTGCCGCTGGACAATCTGATGAAATCTACATCAGCCATTAGAGTATAAATCCAGCAGTAGGAATACAATGCTGTCAGGGGACTGAGATTTCCTGCTTTGAAAATGAACATATTGGCTTTACCTCTACATTTCTTCAACAAAAGTATATAGTTATTCTGTGACAGTAAAAGTATAGGAGTTAAATCAGTGGAATTCACGTAATAGTATATGGAAACCCTACAGAAACATACACATTTTTAACACAATGTATGTGGAAAAGCAGTTACTTTCCTGCCAAGAGCCAAGGTCAGGATTCTGTGTCACTGCATCAGGAGCCAGCGACCTCGCAATCAGCCAGCAGTGTGGGAAAGCATTGTGCTAAACTGTAAGGGATGTGTTCGTTTGCAGGGGAAAGACTAAAAGCCTTGGCAGGTTATTAAAAGAGGAAATGATTTCCGAATACAATATTCTGTTTTGAAATGCAATTGTTTTTTCCTATTGGATGCCAAAAATTTCTGAAGAATGCAATATCCTCTAACTAATTGTATCTGTGCTCTGAAAAAGAAACAGAGCTATTGTTCTCCTCACAGCACGAGCTATTTATGTATTAGTCTGTGTAGCACTCCTTTGTGTAATGATTGTCTTCTACCTACACAAAACTGCAATCCATTTAAAATAATCAAATTAAGATAGTTTCTTGCTTTCTTACTCTAAGCTGATATTCATATAAAGTGTTTTCCAGGTAACTTGGATTTAGTACAAGGCCTCGAGGCTAAAAAAAAGTAAGATTCTATTACCTCACTGGAAGACCAAACCCCTTCCTTTCTGATGAGTGGAAGCAGGAAGTAGCAAGATGAAGGAGGTCACCCTTGTAAGAAGCAAGAAGTGATATACTTCTGTTAAGAAGAGTTGTAGCCATTTCTACCATGATTTCAGTAACTGGTCGCTGGTCATTGTCTTAGTTGCACTTTGCTTTAGTTGTGTATATTTCACATAGAAACAGGGAAAGTTACTATTTATTCTTGTTAACCTTGGTCTTGGCAAGCAGGAAAGAGTTCTCAAAGTGCAAATAGTGGGGTGGTCATTATCGACACTTGAGATTTTCATTTGTGTAGCTATACAGGTGTTTGGAGACTGATCAACTGCTGCAGAAATTACCATTACTAGAAGGTCTGTGTCATCCTGTGCTTAGTTCCTATCTCTATATTATCTTTTTATGTAAATATTTGTAAATATTTTTGTGTAAGTATTTGTAAATAGTGTGTGTGCATTTGTAAATATTTCTGTGTAAATATTTGTAGTATATAACATGACGTATACATATGACATATGATCACTGTTTTCTTCCTTTATATTGCTTAACCTTTTGGTTCCTGTGTGTAACTTCACAATATCCTATCAGAATGCTACTTAAATATTGTTTCTCATTTCCCTACACCTTGTATCTCTAAATTTTGAAAAATATTTATAAGTCATGTAGGTAATAAATTCTGTATCAATATCAGCATTGATGCTTTTATTTATATCTGGCATTTCTGGGATGTGAACATACAAATTGTCTACCAGTTGTGCATATTTTTTGGATCTGAAGCCTTGTTTTAGTGGAAAATCTAGTTTCATTGCTTGTTTTTTCTTGATTTTTTTTTTCTCCAGATGGAGATTCTTCCATCTAATGTAAAAGAAGTCTTTCCATTGTCTTCAGCAAGACTCAGCTTAGTCCTCGTAGAAGGAAGTTAATAGCAGTGAGAGAGACTCTTTTTGTAGAGTTCTGCCTGGGTTTGCAAACAAACACTAGACACTCCTTTATTTCTCTACCACTGCTCTGAAAGACAGGACGTCCTGCTTTTCAAAACAAAAGATATTTGGCCTACTTCAGCTAGGGCAATTACCATACTCAGATAGGAAATGGTGAGGTATTTTCTGTAGATTGTCTAAAAATGAGGTTTGTGAAGTAAACAATAGATCACTATAAAACTCTAGCCTAGTGAAAATTTTTTTTGTTTGCTTCTTTTTAAAATATTTTGTTTACGTTTTGTGTTGGGAGACGAAAACTGGTGAAAAGAATTTGAGCAAAACAATGAAGATCTGCTGGTAATGAAAACTGGTCACTTGTATAGGCACACCTCTGCTACTTGTCCCTTTCAGGCAGCACTCAGGGATATACTTCTCCCTTTAAGAAACAGAAATCTGAAATGTCAGGGGAAGAGGCTCCTATTCTTCTTTGTTTCTTTCATGCAGGTTCAGTGTCTGAGACAGAACAGCAAGTGTCTCTTTCTCTTCTTCAATGCAAGTAAATTGCTTCACAGGAATCTGCAGTCATTATTCACTGAATTGATTAGAAATGTCATCAGTGAGTCTCAGAACATTTGTATCATTGCCAATTAGAACTACTTAGTGGTTTTGAAATTAAGGCACAAAATACACAGAGACCCCTACACTTACAAGACTATAGGTGTCAAACGTCTTGGTTTTTTTCCTTGTTGTAATGGTTGCTCTCTCCAGAGTGTTTTAAGACTTCAATGAAATTGCTTTCAGTTGTGACAGCTGGTTACTTTCCTGCAATCCTGTTACATAAAACTTAAGTTTGTTCTAGCAAAGATGGTTATCTGTTCCAGTGAAGATGAAACCAGATCATTCTCAACTTTATCTTTTTAATACTGGACAGGAAGGTGTAGAGAGACATGGGAATAAAAGAAGTGGGACCAGAGCTAAAATTCAATGTAGAGAATATGAAGAATATGAGAAAAGGCACATGAAAATGGAACCAGTGTGCATAGTGAATGTTGGAAATAAAATGGGACACAGGAAATCTGGGGACATAAAGAAGTGGGCTGAGGGAAACCTGGGCTACCTCAGCAAGAACTGAGTATTTCACACATTGTTTTGTGTGCCACAGGTCAAGGGTATATGCTATACTGTTCACGTGCAGAGACTTTCTTATGTATTCCAGAGATCCCTGTGCATGCTCAGATCAACTACATTTTGGAGTTTTTTGTGCAGTGGCAGCTGGTTGGCTGACTGCTTTGAAGTTTATCATGGCAGCTTCTGAGATGTCAGTAGGAGATAGCCTTTGCAAAACCAGCACTACAGATAGAGAAGGGGGACAGGAGGAGAGCTGGGATGGATGCAAGAGAATGCAAGAGAGAAGACATGGAAAATGAATGCAGGAAATTAGGAAGTAAGTAGATGTAAGGCTTTATCTGTCTGTCTAGGTCAAAAGCTTTTACCATCTTACAATCTTAACAACACTAACTATGCAGGGGAGATAGGTAGAATTAAGATGTTATTTTTTAACTGCCCCAGCTAGTTGCCCTACCCTTTTGCAGAAAGTTGTTACACCCTGAGGGAGAGGAGACGGAACCATAGCTATTTCCCTCTAGAGTGTGGCAATTAGCTTTAACCACCAGTGAGGACGCAGAGGCAGATGAGTCAGATGCCTGTAGCTTCTTCTGCCACACCTCCTAGGGACAGTACCCTCTGGCACATGGGAAGGACAAAGTGCTGAGGTCTGTCATAATTTTTTTAATTGGCACAGCCAGATCAGTCAGACTTTTCTTAACTAATTTTTGCTGCCCTATGAATCCTCCTGCTTTAGGCATCCATGTATATATTTATATGTTGGTGCTAGATTTGGAAGACACCAACCAAGTGAGAGAGAAAAAAGGGTGGCGTAAAACCAGAAGAATATAGATGGCAGCTTCTATCTGCTCATTGAAAGAAATGCTTCCTCTTAGGTCCAGTGAGAAATCTTGCATAGCTACCTGTGCATTTAAGGTTGATTAAGACAATTGATTAAACTGGTATGTAACCAATAGAATATTTCTGACACTGAAAATACCAAAGGGCATCATCAAATGAGATTAATAATTTCTACAGATGTAAAGATAAAAAAATGAAGAGGTCACTCATAAATTCCAATTGATTTAAGTTAGGAATTCCTCACCAATTTCTTTTTGTGTAGCTGCTTGCTTTGCCAAATTGCTGATTGATCAACTAAACTATTCTCTAAGTCAAGCACAGCATTTTTCAAGGTCTGTTTCAGCACAGTATAAAATAATTAGAGCTATAAACAAAAAAGAAGCAGGAATGCCACAATCCCCCACATATCTATTAGTTGTCATCTGTAGAGTCTAGCTGTTACCACAGAAGCATGTTAAAATTAAATGGTGAGCTTTATTTAACATACTTATTTATTCTTTCCTTTGCTTTACCATTCTTCATTTCAAAGCTCTTCTGTTCACTTCACAACATGGCATATTCCTGGTCATGCAGATACTTCTACTCCACAGTACATTGCTGCACAATTATATTTACTTTTTTAAAACAGAAATTCATCGGAGCTTTTGTAGCCACTATATGCATGGTTTTAGAGTTAGTTAAGTATTTTGCAGGACAGATAGTAATTTATATCCGTGTATAGACCATACAGAATTTAGGATATACATCTACTAGAAATAAAAGAAAAATAAAAAAGAGGAGGTAACTATGTACTTGAAATTCTATATTGGTGTGATTTCATATCATTAGCCTTCTCATGCAATATTTTGTTTTGAAAAATTAATTTACCTTTTTTATAATTCATCAAAACAGTTTGTTTTGCCCACCAATAAGCTCTCCATAGAAACAGTCGTATCTTAGTAACATACCAAGAATAGAGTTCAGGGAATACACTGCATTTGTATATACTGCCCTTAAAGAGACATTTGTAGTTATTACAAGGGAAGGTGAGAGTTTTCTTTCTGCAATTGTAGCGAGCACAGCACTGTAATACAACATCTTGGTGCTTCCTAGGTTGATCACCTTACACATGAGATACAGGTCACTTCTGCTCCTTATTCCTTGCCCTTAATAGGAGCCTATCAGCAAAGATGTTAAAGCTGTCCCTTACAGCTGGGGGTTTCTTTTTTGGTTTTGTTTTAATTGGATGCTAATTGATGAACTATATAAACACTTCTTGCTTTTGGCCCTTGTCAGCTGAATTCAAAACTGTTTTTACTACTGCCCCGATTTGCTTTTTTTTCAATCCAGTCCTTCTACAAAGAAAAATCTTGAAAATTGTGTTGCTGCTATCACCTTGTGTGGATCTGTAGCTGCTCTGTAGGGCACTACTTTTCCACACTCCAGGTGACCGTAGCTTTACGAGCTCTTTCACTGTTTTGCCTCTCTCCATGCTTGCTGTAGGGCACCTGTTTGTCCTCTGGCCACCTTTGTTCTCTCTGTTCCTGACAAAGCTGAAGTGATCCAAGGGAACCGTTACGATGACATTTGAGCTTCTCTGCAGCACCGTGTTGATATTTACACTGAGCTGATTATTAGCAAGTTGAGCACATGGCTACACTGTAAAATCTACTTGTTTAACCAGTGCTTCAGGGGAAAAGCAGCAGGAAGTAGAGTGATGCAGGGGCTGTGTGTCCCTCCTTACATGGTTAGTAGGGACTGTGCCATTAATTTGTCTGGGTAGAAGGGGATGAGGTGTGATTTTCAGCTGATTCTTACACTGCTTTGTAATTGTCACTTGCTGCATATTGCCTGCCTTGACTGCTATTCTTCTCTGCATCAAAATAAACCAGGACATTTAACACTAGGGTAGGGAGGAGGGTGTCCTAACCCCAGCCCTCCACAAGAAGCTTTTAAGATGTCAAGCTCAGAACATCCCATCCCAGGTTTTGATTAAGGAAAAGAGTAGTTATCAGCTGTGGTCTCAGGCGCAGACTAACTGAGGGAATGAAGGCAGAGGCAAGATATCTCTTGTCTCAGCACACAGTTATTAAAAGAACGTGTCTGGAGGCAAAAAAAGAGGCCCAGGAACCAGGAGAAATCAGACAGATTTAACATGAATTTCTCTTACCCTCTGTGTAGGAAGAAAGCGGCAAAGTATCTTGCAGAAACATGGTTTTAGAAATTTTGTATTTGTGTAGTTAATCTAAATTTGCAGCAGTAGCAAGCGAGCTATTTCAGAATAAGGAATGGGGACACTGGGAGTTGTCTTTTTTTTTTTGTTTCAGGGAAATGTTAGGGTACTATGAACTGCCAGTGGTGTTTTAGGAGGCTGAGGGGTAAAAAAAGAAGCAGGAGAGCTTTGGAAGCCATGGGGGCTTTGACACCCCTCTCTACCAACCCGTGTATGCACACCTAACCCTAGAGACACTCTTTTCTCACTTGTCTTTGGCTGTGGCATTTCCATGCTCATGTGTCAGGCCGCCGTCAGTCCTCACTCTACAGCCTGCATCATTTCTGCAGCCACAGATCGCTTCCTGCACCTTCCATGTGGGTGGTAATGGGGCAGGCCAGGGACCTTTTCCAGCATGAGAATGGATGTGGGAAAAAGAATAACAGAGCGCTGATAGAAGAGCAGGAAAGCCTGCAGTGATATTGAAAGGTGGTCTAGATGGAGGGAAGGAATTTCAGCCTGAAGCAGCTGATCTTCTGTCCTAGACCCCAGCAGATTGCTCCCTCATCAACTGCCAAAGGCTGTGTCTCCATTAGCAATTAGTTCCAAAGCAACAGTGTGGTTTGGAGGAAAATCCTGTCATTGTCACCACTTACCGTGTTGTGTTTCAGTTCTCAAAGTGGTTTTGGTGCATACAAACCAAATTCCTTCAGGAGGAAATGAAAACAGAAGCTCTGCTTCAAATCTGCTCCACATGCACCCTAGTGCTAATGGGGACAAGAGGTTCCAAAATAGTGTGTGAGCTGCATCATCACAAGGTCTTCTAGCACATACCTAACACTTCTTCTCAGAAAGCTTTGAAACACGTGTGTAGCGGAGGTGTTTGGCTCCAGTGACCAGGCTAAATATAATCCAGAATAAACCCCCAAAACACATATCATGGAAAAATGAAGGGCCTTAGCATCAACTATTTCATTGTACCAATCCACTCCTTATGTACTGAATTACTTTCTCCTGAAAATACTGCTTGCATTTCCTGTACCTTGAGCTGGTTTGGGAAATGCCAAATCTAACCTACAAATGTACCAGGAATGTTTCTTGATAAGGGGGATGCCCCCACAGTTTAATTATATATGTTAGCTCTTTAATCACTGAAGTCAGCTCTTCAATCACTATTAAAGAACTAATATTGCTCATCTCAACTTGAATGAAAGACATAAAGCAAAACCTGCTAGAAATCACAATAGTAGGTATGCTGGTACTGTAGCCAAGGATACAGGGAGAGCTGTGGAATTGTACCCCAGGGTGGGTAAAGGCACACAGGCTGAAAACTTCACTCAGTAAGATGCCTACTCACCAGGACAAAAAAAGACAGACATAGCTGGATGAATAACTGTGACAATATCATTCTCTCCTGAATGGAAGCTACTATTTGTCTGCTATGAGGGTGGAAGAAACCAAACAGTGTTTAAGCCAGAATGATGAAAAGATGTAACAGTCCATATTTACCATTATAATTACAAAATTATATAAATTCTTAAATGTTGTATTGTCTTCCCCCCCCCCTTTTCCTTTGATTTCCATTTATTTATGAGCTTCTTTATTTGCATAGCTCAGTGGCAGCACTGATGTAAGTGTCTGCAAGTACCCGGTGCTCTGTGCTGCTATTGTCACTTACAGTCAAGATTTAGTTACAGATGCTCCCAGGAGCCATAATGTGCCCTCATCCCTCCCATATCCTACTGCGAATTGAAAACATGTTCTAACAAAATGTTGTGAAAGGACATGCAAGATTACAAAGACATTTTTTTCCTATGGAAAATTTCAGTGTTCTTTAAGAGTCTGTAATTTGTACAGTTTAAGCTTTTTTTCTTGCCATGTCAGATAAACCTAGACATTCTGCTCTCAGATGATAGCACATTTGGAGATCTGAAAGAAACAGGGAGCTGCTGGAACATATTGCAGAAGCCTAAAGCACTTAGCAACAGAGAAAGTGTGGGCTGCAGCGACAGAAGCTGGAATGTGGAAACAAGTGCCATCGAGGCGGCTGTTTGGGAAAGAAGAGCTTTTACTTTGTTTATAATTTCAGTAATTCTAAAGAGCTTGGCAGTGTGGGAGGTCACTGCAGTCTCTGACTCTGCACATATTCACTTCTGTGTGACTGTTTTTCAAATGCCTATGATAATTATTACCAAGAGTGCTGGATGTTTTAATTTCCTTTTGTATTTCCTGTTTCTTTGAAAAACTAGAGAGATAAAATTAAGATATTTGTTTTGCTTCAGTTTATCCCGTTGAAACATACTTATGTGGTAGGCACTGTGAAAGGTTTTTTAAATGATAGTGATAATGTCTTCTGGAGTGATACAATCACTTACCATGATGCTTTTAGTGCTTTGCCCTAGAACATCCTGATAGCGTGCACTAACGATGGATGTCAAATAACTACTAAAGAGAAGATGCCTGAGGTGCTGAGCAGGATAAATTGAGTTGAGATAAAATAAAAATGTCTCTGACATCACAGTGACTTTTACAAGGGCATTCAGAAATCAGTGTGTTTCTAAGTTCTGCAGGTCCTATTGAGGTAGAAATGATCTGGAGAACTTTACTCACCCGTTGCTGGGGACTCTTTTACTGAATGCATATGCACCTGCAAATGTAAAAATCTCCTTTCCTCTGAACAGTGATTGTGCACATTAAATGGAGGAGCTGCACAGCTCTATGACTGAAAAAAAAGGCCTTAGGCTATATAGGATATTTAAGGAATTTGGAAACCTTACCATAATTGTTACATTTTGTATTTAATGAGGGTTGAACTAAGCCATTAGCTTGTATTTTCTTTTTCCTCTCTATAAATGTCTCTTGTGGTTTGCATTATTCAGTAATCTAATTGTGTCTACTTTTGAGGTATTATCTATTGAAAATAACAGTGAAAGCTAATGATAGAGATGTACTAAATTATTGTAATAGAGATGCTACAGAAATGCACAGAACAGAAAAAACCTCTGAGTAATAAATTTATATATAATAATGATGCCTGAGGAAGTATTATTATTGAAGTCTAACAAATGTATCTACTCACTGAATGGTACAGTGTAGAATAGCTTCAGGCTACTGTTGATATTCTTTAACTCCACAGGTGACTTGTCATTGGGTAACTGGCCTTTTAAAGGGAGTTGAATTCAGCCTAACTACTGATCAACTGTTTACTTCCAAAATGCTGCAGTAATTTCAACTATTAAAGTGTAGTAATCACCTCACATTAGATGGCAAAATTTGAAAAAGAAAGAGAAAAGTAAAGTAAAACAAAATTAAATAAAAAAGGACACAAAATGCAGTCACCATGCCAAAGCTAGGTAACAAATGTATTACTGCAAAAGTTAATAAAGTACAAAGACATCCCTAGGCTGTAGCGTAGGCATTATCAAATCATTCAAGCTCCAACAGGGTGAACCTGAAAAGTCATCCCATGACACTTACGAACAGCAACATCTTCAAGCCTTCCAAAACACACTGGGACCTCTTACAGCTCACTAATGGAGAGAAGATCATTTTGGTCTGAACCTCCCTGGGTCCCTTTGCTTAAGAACAACCTTGAAAATATGTTCCACCATTTGTAGCCTCAGGGCAAAACACTTCTCCTTGAGGAAGTTTCCCACAGCTCCCTGTCTGCAAACTTCTCAGGAGCTAAGCGCCAGACTGTCTCTCTACATTTTAATGTCTCGCTTCCATATTAATAGCTACAGAGTCCCAGAGAGGAAGAAGAAGTTTAAAGACCTGAAATTCCAGCACCATTGCTAAAATATATGCCTTGACCTACTCCCACTTAATGCTTTTCCTTTCTTCTTTCTTTCTTCTTCTATTGCTCTCAGCTACTGCGTTTCTCTTGTTTTAAGACCATTATCTCTTTATCTTGGATCTCTGTTTTACCCAACATACAAAATTGCCACCATAGACCCTGAAATCTCTGACTTAGAAAATATAAGTCAGAGGCTTGAGGGAGCTCCGCCTGCACTGCAGAGATCTGCCAGGGCCCCTTGCCTTCCCATTCAGCACTCCCACTCAGCCTTCTATTCCAGTTACTGCTCCTAAGAACAGCTTAGCAAATGGAAACTGTAGGAGCAGTAAAGTTAGCCCCCACTCTTGTGTCTGCTAGTAAGTACTAATATTTATTTTTAAATAGTGCAAAAGCTTTTCCAAAGAAAAGAAAAAAGACAAACAACCCCCCCAAAAAAACCTCAACCAAACAAAAAAAACTAAACCCAACCCAACCAACCAACCAACCAACCAACCCCTCTTCCAGCTTCCTCCCTGTCCCTCTGCCCCACCCCAACACCAAAAAAACACATTGAGAATTAAAACTCTTTTCCCTAGAAAATGAGCCTGGAAATCCCCTTTTAATGTCTGAAGGCAGCCAGCATCACTACCAGGCATGGAGCTGGAGCTAGATACTAGTCAGTGTTGCTGTCATCAAAGGGAAGGCTGCCCAGCTTTAGATCTGAGAAACAGAGTCTAGGGACTAAAGTTGCCACAGCTAACTTTATCCTTTGCTTTGCCCAAAATCCCTGACCACAACAAATATATATGAAAGTAAAAGTATCTCTTTCAGGAAGGATTCTGAAGAAGGTGTTACTGGTTTTTTTCATGTATTTTCATCTTCTGTCCAGACTGTCTCTCACTATCCCAAGCAACCTCTGGAACTGTACTTGAGAGACTTACTTCCATCAGTATTAAAGGCATGATTTCTTTTCTCTTAGGCGAAGACTCTCCTCCTGAGGACCCTACTCTTAAATATCACAGGCACTTAGGATGCTGCAGACCATTTCCTTTCCTTTCTTCTCCTGTTCCTTGTGATTTTCCCCCTTCACTCCTTTGTTCTGTCTTTGCCTTCTTGTCCAGTGTTTTCTGTGAATACCTATATTCTGTATGGGCTCCCTCCTATTCTGCCCTGAAAAGAGAATACCAGTCACATGCTCTTTTCCATCCTGTGCAACTATGACAGAAGTTATACTATGGTCTACTACACTTCCTTCTCCCTATATGCCAGATGCCACATCTTACAGCCCTGGAGCTTTACAAGGCAAATCACAGTTTCTGCATCCCATTAGCAATAGTCTCTCCCTTCTTGTCATCTCCATGCTTATACATTCCCGGATCCTTCAGTTTGTGCACCTGTAGTACTGTGAACACTGGCCATTAAATGTGCACCCACACTAGGCAAAGTAGCACCCAATCAGAAATACACAGCATGATCCCAGATACACTGACTCCGGAGACAGACTGTTCTGGTACATCCTTCTGCTGTAATTACATTGTTTTGGTATTTCCACACAGATCAGTGCTATGCCAAGTGGCTAAGCCTGATTAGAGCTGGCTCAGATGCT
This sequence comes from Origma solitaria, assembly GCA_013397895.1. NCBI lineage: Eukaryota > Metazoa > Chordata > Aves > Passeriformes > Acanthizidae > Origma > Origma solitaria. Next base: position 1,069,797 of record VZRL01006550.1, on the reverse strand, counting down.
GCATCTGGTGTCAGATCAGAACTGGCAACAGAGTCATCTGACCTCTCAGTGAAATGGGGATTTGGCATTATGGCACTGATCAGCTCATTTCCTTTTCTTATGCTTTCCTGAAAAGACACCAATTTTCACTCTCCCTGAATGATCAGGCTCCTACGAACTATAGATCACATAAATGCTGAAAAGGGCTAGGTAGGAATTGCTGAACAGGAGGAGCACTATTATAGTAGGATAAACACTAGTCTCAAACATGCATCTTAGTATGTGTTTCAAGGAAATTATTATGGGTTATCTGGAGAAACCATGCATACATGCTGCATGATAAGGGCAGGCTCTATTCTCTCAGCCCCTGCAAATGATTGTAGTGAGACAGTGTGAACAGAGCCATCACAGAGTGGTACAGTCACTGACTAATCTGCTGCCTACCAGCTGAGCTGCACAGACACAGTGGTCTCTGGCTGAGGGACAGCATTTATATGCAGATGGCCTATGGAGAGTAGTCTAGAAAAAATGGAGGCTCCTAGGAAAGTACATGATGCATTAAGTTTATCATTTTAAGGAAATAAACCAAACATATAAAGAAAAGGATGTTGTTGTTCCAGAGCTTGAGAACACTTTTTGTGGCAGAGCTTAATGAAGTGGTCCTTTTCTCTTAACTGAATCATGAGAGAAACTACAAACCAGGCGTATAGGCCCTGTTTGTAAACTTTCGCCTGGAAACTGATATGATACCATACACAATGTTTTGTCAGGTACTTGTAATCACTGCAGCTTTGTCCTCTATGTTAATGGTACTGAGGAAACACTAAAAATCTTCTCTTTAGCTGTCGAAGACAGACAGAAAATGTAGTTCTGTGACAAGTAAAAAATCAGTAATTTGTGGCTTAAAGTTTGTAAGCATTTCCCTCTCCTCTGTCTGCAAAGAAAAGTGGAGATAGCAGTGGTGTCTTAGACTGTGTCTTCAAGTATAGATATTTTAAAAAACAACTCTCCAGAAATGGCATAATTGGTTTTCATCCTGCTTGAAAAGAATTTTTTTTCCCAAAAAGCAAAGTAGTCTATGGCTATATTAACAAAAGAAACAGTGTAATCAGAGCAGATCTGTACTGTGAAACAACTAGTCACAGGGGCCAGATGTTTGCATAATGCACATTTGGGGGGTTTTACCTAGAACTTGTCTGTTCCTAGAGACTGAATCTCTGGTATCAGTTGGAGGATGTCAGATGTGCTCGTGGAGTGCACATTTCAGCTTAGGTCCGTTCAGAGGGAGTCCAACCAAGATGCACTCAAGATCATTCTGTAACATACAGCAATTGCAGAATTGCTGGGGATGCTACAAACATGTACTCTTGATCACAGACAATTTGCTAATGTAGATGCACCTCCAAATTATCGTGGAATTTTTAAATTCATGTTCGAGACCTAGTGATTATGCTTCTGGTAACAAAATTATATCTCAGTTATTTTTTGTGCTAACCCAGATGGATGTATAATGCTTTACTTCAGAGAAGTTCTGTCTGCCTTCTTTAGGGAACCATTCTGTCAGTCTTATAATGGAATTAAACAGGTACAACATAATAAAATTTTCCTCTTTAAGGATAATTTATAAAGCAAGTCTATTGCTAACAATGCAGAAGGAATACAATCTAGCCCATTTACTTTGATTCTACAAAGGTAAATACCATGTTTTTGTCTCTAAATGTAATAAATATGACAGAGTATATGAAGTAGATCCACTGAGTAAAAAAAGGGCCATTTTAATATATTTGTATTTAGCAGATGAAGAGCCATATGTCCACCTGAAAGCATTTTAGTACAATTTTTAAAACTTGCTACCAAAATTTCTTCTACATTTGCGAGGCCAAGATCTAACCACTTTTTGTTATTGCATCAATTACACATGGCAGCAATTTCTGTTTTTCCTAAGGTGTCATCAGATAGAGAAAAGACAATTGTTCACTTTTGTTAATTTGAAATTCTGAGGGAGAAAAGGGAAAAGATTAGAATTGTATTTTTATTTAATCTTTTCAAATGTATGTAGAACAAAAGAATTACTTGTTCTTAAACATTAATTTTCTAAAATTCTAAAGTATTAAGATAAAAATTCACAAATACATAATTACATATATCATTATTAGAAATAATACATATAAAGATATCAGAATGGTTTATATTATTAGAAAAAAACTATAAAATATAATTATATAGAATATTTTAAAAAGTATTGAAAAATATGAAAAATCCAAATAATTATGTGAAAACAAAGATTTTTTTTTCTACTTCCTTGAATAAGCAATGCTTAATAACCAAAAGATTACTCTTCCACATTATGCCATTTTCTACTTCTGACTTCCAGGCTGCTAAATCTCCTAGTCCAAGGTCAGGCTATTGTCCAAAACAATTTCTGTCAGCTGCTTGAAAAAACCTCAATCAGCAGACACTTTGACCTTGCAGTGAAATATTCTTGCAGGCAAGTGTGAAACTAGTAAGAATGGAAAATTGAAGCAATGGTGTAAAAAAGTTTCAAAATTTGTACTGTAATGCAGTAAGAAAAGGCCTGAACAGAAATGCATTGATCTAAAAATATTGGAGGGCATCACCAGGTTATTTTCGGTGTCCTTTTGTTGCCAATAGTTAATTCCTAGAAGAGTCTATTTCGATCCTCTGAGTACTCCCAGACCAAATGCACCATAGAGAAAGAGTTATGACAAGGATGCGTTTGGCTGCTCAGGAGTTATGTATACAAACAATAGTGTAATTTCCCCAGGATCATTTCTATCTACAGCACTTGCAGCAGCTCAGAATTATAAACAGCAAATGTGCGTCAGGAGAATGTGAATAAAAATGCACTGTCATACTTGGCTTCAGGAGAATTTGGGAAGATCTTCAGAACTAATTTCTTTCTTGGAATAGGCTATACTTTCTCTCATTTAATGTTTGTCTTGAGAACATTTATGAAATGAAGAAAATGTATTTTAAACAAAACATGCCAGAACTTTTTTTTTCAAAATCAAATCTAACTACTAGATGCCTACTTAGCAATCACCTTAAGTTAAATGTCCCTAAAATAGAAATAATTTCCACACTCCATCTGTGCTACTTCACATTCCATGGAAAAAAAACTATGCTGGCCATCTCTGCACAATAAATTGGATGTCGTCTTTAGCTAAGGACTCTCTCTAGCTTTTTTATACATACATCTAAGTGTTCCACATTTTTAGTGTGTTTCTAAGATGCAAATTCCATACACATCACTAAAAATCTTGTGCATACTTTTTCATGATTGGAGAGGATTTACAGGGCTTTCTTGCAAGACATCTTTACTATTGCTCTAAACAAGCTGTAAGAGTAGCTTCTTCATCAGAAGAACCCCTACAGCTTCCTGAGATTTGAGACAAGATCTTTGAGTGAGACACAAACTTTCATCCATGGTCTTTTTAGTGAACTGAAAATAGTACATTCTCAGATGAAATATTTGCAGGTTCCTAGAAGTCTTTGCAAAATAAGCTCATCATCAATTGATGTCTACTTGAGTAGAATTTACCTGTAAACTGGAATAAAGTATATGTTCAAAAAATAAAGAAAATAACATGAACTGTAGGCAAACTCTCTCCTTGAAGCAGTATTTCCATTTTTGGAAAGTCGATCACAGACTTTCATATTTCCAACTGCTACCTTTGGTACTTAAGTCCATAATGAAGATTTCAGAATCTGTCATGTTTCAATTTAAACCTCTTACAAACTCAAGCAGCTATATAAAACCCCTGCTGTATCTCCCTCCCCAGAGACTGCTTAACCCACTCAATGCATAACGATACAACCTGAGTGGGTGAGTCAAATCTCACAGATTGTTCACACAAATATTACGCACTCCTACACTTTCTTTGCAGTGGGGAGAAAAATCAGCTGAACAAGATCACTTCTGCCAGATTTCTCCAGTTTTCTGCAAGTCAACTAAGATAAATTTATATGCCTAAGAATACTTCCCTAATGGTGAAAGGAAACTGAGAAAACCTTTTTGTGAGCATTCACACTCAGATTTTAAAAGAAAAATAAATTCTTTTATATATTATAACCTTGAAAGCTCTCACTTCCTCTTTAGAGTTTGGCACTGAAGCCTTTCATATGATACAATGAAAACACAGACAACTGTCACCCCAAGCTTAAATGCAGCTCCATAAGAACCTGGCACTGGCATAGTTCTCAGGCATTGCAGTTCTTTCTTGTGTTGATCACTCTTTTCCCTTCCTCTTACAACACCGACGAACTAGATTAGAAAGGAAGCCAAGAACAGTTTTCAAGTAAAAACTTAGCATGTTCCTTCTCTTAGCATTTATTTGCATTAAAACTGGCCCAGATCTGCTTTCATTATATATTAAAAGACCATCAATTGCTTGTCAAAAGACACACATACCTCAGCTACTTTGTTAAGCTATGTTCCAGAGTTCAGAAACCATGCCATTGTCTGACAAATTTTGTATACTGCTCACTGACAGTTAAGAGTACTGAAATATTTTACAAATATGTGTCACTGTCTCAGTAAAGGACTTGAACTGCTGCTTTGTTGGAAAAGCTGTATGGTGTCCTAAGTAAGCCATTTCCACCATCTTTCCGCATTTCCCTACCTTTGCAATCAGGCATGTATCTTCCTAGTTAAGGACTTGTTTCTTCATGGTACAGCAAAAAAATACAAATGCTGTCAAAACATTACAGTGTATCTCTCATCTCCTTACTAACTTTCCTATGGGAAGGCAGTAACCCTTACGTAAAGGTAGGAATACACAAATTTTGATTGAATGTAAAGTAAGGCATCTGAGTCTAAAGCCACAAGCAGCTTTACCAAAAACAGCCCAGAAGCAAGGAGGTGAGAAGGCAATGATGACTATAATCTCTCACAGCTGCCCATAAAGGTCCAGTATTCCCATATCTGACTTATTAACTGTAGATAGAGCCAAGTGCTACAGGAGCTGATAGCAAAAAGCTTGCAGGTCTGCTGCACCTCTCTGCTTCCTGTGCAGTTAATTTCTTGGAAGGTACATTAATTCCATCATGTGTTTTGCCTCTTGTAAGCTCAGTATGAGTTCTTCCTTTGCTCCCTGCCACTGGACAACTTCTTCACATTTATAAAGTGACAGTGCTCCTCGCATTCAGCAACTTTGTTCACTTCTTCCAGCTATCCGATGCATTTTTATGGACCTTTTTCAGGTAACTTAGAGCTATTACGTTGTATCATATATGATTCCCCTATATCATGTGAATAGCAAATGCTACTTATATTTAATATTTAATGCTGTCATATAAGACATTGTGTTTCCTTGACCTTGTTTTGCTTGACTAACTCACAAACTGAACTTCTCCATAAGAATCAGTACACACCTGCTATTGCTTCTTTCTCTAGGTTTTCTTCTATTTTTTGAATCCAACAATTCACTCCTACTCAAAAGGGAATTCCCTACCCAAAGTGGATTCCCACTGGCTCTTAGGACCAGGCAGGCATACTGCTAGTAGAGTAAATGCAGATTCCAGTTCTGAATATGTAGTACATAAGTGTGTTAAGCACTGTTTTAAATTCTCATGTCTTCATTAGCCTATCAGCCTGAAGATACTAAGTGATGGCACAGAATCATTTCAACTCAGACTATTTTTCCTGAAAGCATCAAGGAAGAGATGACAGAAATGTAGCTCTTTCAAATCTCTGGGGACCGTGAAGTTACCCTGCAGATGTCTGGTAATACAGCATCCACGACTGCCTCTTGTCTCTGAACATCAAACAGCAAAGCCTATAGGCACTGTAATTTAGGTGTACATTTACAGGAATCCTTGAAAGGGATCAGAACACGCATCTCAGAATTATCCATAGGAAACAAACTTGGATTGACGTACTAGATAGGGCCCAGCAGACGTTACCTCAGCCCCAGATATCACTGCACACTCTTCCTGCTCAGCTCTGCTGTGATCATACAGTGTTTCCCCCCTTTGTTTGCTCTCAGTAACCACTGCTGTTCACACAAGTGGAACCAACACATGAGAAGTAAGCAGGCAGCTTGATGAGTTAACAGCAAAGCTTTCCCCCATTCCAGCTCGAGCCATACTCTTGGCCCCATAGCCACAAGAACAGACACTTCCTATATGGGTTATAACTAAGTTAACTCTTTGTGGGTTCTTCTATTTCTGAGTCAGCTTCCTTCTATCTGATCTGATCTGGTGGTATTAAATCACAGGTTGCTGTACCCTCTCTGCTTGGGTCAATGGATTTACATAAGTTCAATTTCTTGGGACCCTGTCCATGCCAACACTCCACAATCTATCCTACTTTCTCCCTCATGTAAATTAATTCAAATTATTATCTAAATATTCACCTACCAATAATGAATAAATCATTAGCCTTCCAATCAACAGATAATATTTTTTTAGAGTGTGGGGACCCTAATGTAATGTAATCCAAAGGATTGCTATAAACTTTCCAAGTCATACAGGTATGCTCCATCTTTTGAGGAAATAGTCCTATCATGGTTGCAACTTCATTAGCCATCACTCTCTTACTGTTTTGTATACACCAAGCATTTCTTTGTAAAGATCAGATTATACAAACTGAATGCTTCTAAAGAATCTACACTCCTTCTGAAATTAAAATGTTCTAATCATTTATCTATAAGCCTTTTTGACTTTTGGACCCAATTAAATATTCAACTAACTAAATGTTAAATGGAGACAATCAGAAGTTTAAACTTGAGTCTTCCCCAGAACAGTGAAAAAGGAACCAATATTGTAAGCATCCAGAACTGAAATAATATACACACCACAGTGTTTGTGGCAGTGTAGTTCCTTGCTATGGTCCACTCTGGGTTCTGAGAGGGTCGGAACTGCCCTCCATGCATTAAACCTCCACCTACAGAGAACACATACTTTGATCCTGTTGAACTCTGACCCGGGAATTTTAGACCAAACACTCTTCATGAGCTGGCTGACCAGCTACGCCCTGGTTAACCTCCCAGTGGTTAAAGCTTTATCTTTACACAGCTCTGCAATCTTGCCCTTTGGGGAATGGCCATCCTCCCTTTTTCGTATTGGTTTCCTTGACTCAGTTTGTTTCTATGGCTGAAACGCTAATCCAAATTGCAAATGTTATATTCATTCCACCATCTGCTACCCAAATATTAGAGATATGTAAAGTTTTACTCAGCAGTCTCGTTTCCAGTCTCTCAAGTTCCCCTTGAAGCTTCTAGGCACTGCTGGTTTGAGAACAGCACTCTCTGCATTCCATGAATGTGAATATCAGCCCTTTGGAATGCAGCACCATCTAGTGAGGCAAGCTAGCTCAGAACTTCATAGGGACTTGAAACGGATGCCACCAGCAACACTTACAGTGGCACAGGCTACCTTTCCCAAGAGGCCAGTGTTTTATTAGTCATCTGGTATCCACCACAGGGCGTTCTTTGCTTAGCATGGCAAAACACAGGCAAAATCTTTAAATGTTGCAGTAGTTGCTCTCCAAGCCAAGCTCTCATATTTCATTTGTTCTGTAGAATTTGTCTCTGAACACAGTGATTTTTAAATCCCCACATCAAAACCTTTTTGCCATGTCTTTTCATTGCAGACTTCATTTTCTACCTCCTCCACATATATCTGAGGAACCCACTCCCTCTTGTGCTCTGAATTTGTTCCCACCTAAATGCATAGCCATTGTCACTGGATCTTCCCACAGTCACACAATGCCTGTTGGACAATGGATCCACACAACTCCTAGCAGGTAACAATACAAAATCAAGTGTAAAATGAGTCAGACACGTTAGTCATAAATTAATCATATTTTTGCATCTTCACAATTTTCAAGGAAGAACAGTATCTAGATTGATTCCCATGTAATTTCTTTGACCTTGCTAATGCAGTATTTTCTGATTCTAGTAATTCAGTGTGCTGAGTGTCTCCAGTTGTTGGAAGGATGGTTCCTTTGCTGTCATCTACACAAGGTGCACTTGGATGCACTTTTCATGTATTTCTTCGCTTCACCCCTCTCTGTTGACCCTTTTCCATTCAATGTCAAGAAACTGCCTCCAACAGGACTCTCTGCTCACTTTACCACATTTCTTTCACTTTCATTTTTTCAGTTCAGCTGTCCCTTACGCTCAGCATGATGACAAACACCGCAACAGTGTCAGTTTCCTTCACACCACTCCCAAACCTCTTTCCTACAGTGAAAGAACTTCAAAACACACAGGTTGCTACGGCCACCTCCTGTAAAATAAATACGGTCTGGTAGTTTCCTAGGCCGCCACCTTTCTGTCCAGGGCTGGCCCCGCGGGGCCGCTGCCCGCGGCCGTTGCTCGGAGACGGCGCCGCGGCCGCGC
>VZRL01006550.1:960573-1061411 GCA_013397895.1 Origma solitaria | reverse complement strand
GGCTCCCTGCGGCGGCTGCGAGGCGCGGGGGAGGCCAAGCCGCCGCAGCACGACCTGCACCTCCACGGGTAGGGCTGCGCCGCCGCCCCAACCGGGAGCCGCTCGCCGCTCGCCGCTCCCTCTGCCCCTGCCTCAGCTCCCTTTCTCGGCCGCATCCCTCTTCCTTCAGCCGCCCCGCAGGGCTTTCCGCCCCGGTCGCTCTCGGGCTGCCCATCTCGGCCCGCCCGCACCTTCCCGGCTCCCCTCAGCCGCATCCCCGGGCTGGGCTGGGAGTCCCGCGCCCCCTGGGCTGGGAGAAGGCCAGGAATTCGCTCACCAAACAAACTCTCCCAGCCAAAGGACGGTGCCAAAGCAGTGTGCCAAAGCACCGGCATTCCGTCTCCTTTTTTTTTTTTTTTTTTTTTTTTTCATGGCCATGGAAACCCCTCAGAAATCTGAACACCGCTTTTCTTTCAGTACTTCCCACAAGTCGGTGCTCTGGGGAAAAAGCACAAGGTGCTGTGGAAGTTGGCAGCACCACTGTTGGTTCTGTCAGAGCCCCCTGAACTTCCCGGTGGGAAAATCCCTTCCCAGCGCTGGAGGGACTGGCAGCCCCGCAGCGTGTGCGGCTGCGTGCGAGGGTGAGCGCTTGGGGGCACGTCCGTGCCTTCGAAAGCAGAGCTCCGCAAGGACAGCACCGCCCGGCTCTTGCTGTGCATATGGCTCTGTCTACGGTGGTGTATTTTTATACGCAGAGATGCAGGCGGAGCATATGGCGAGTATAATAGTGCATATTTGTTTGCTCGCATACATGCATATCTGTGGGTATGCAAAAGTCGGGATTTTGCCATGCAGTTAAGATAGAGCAACTGGAATTGGTGTATGATTCATAGTGCATGCATATGTCTTTTGCAGACTGTGCATTTCTCATGTAGCTCTCCCTGCTGCATTAGGTACATTGTGATATAAGAGCTCAACTACTTCTTAAGGTAAATAGTTGATTTTCTATTGTTGTTATCTCAATACTACTCTGTTCTAAATTTACAGGTCTTTAACATAAACCCCACAAGTTTCCCAGGTAATCAAAAGTTCTTTCAAAAACAGCGTTGGAGTTAGGTTACAGGGTGGTTACCTTATCACTTAAGTGCAGCTTCTACCCTTGCATATTTCACTCAGTAGTTTCTTAGAAGTAGTCCACAAATTACCTTATTCTGGAGGAGGTGTATCCATTTTCAGAAGGTACTCAGATTCTGCAGCCTGACCTTTGTCTGAACTGGAGATCTTTCCTAGTCTAAGCTATCTGGATTCCTAATTTGTTTATGGAGTGTGCTCATTGTCAGGTCTAGGCCTAGATGTATCATGCAGTTATCAGTCTTCAGGGTTTTGCCTCTAATGTTTTGAATCTCAGTATGTTGGCTTTTTATGTTGAGTCAGCAGCTGATTCTACTGGTTTGCTATTTTGAAGCCTTTTTGTAGTTTCAGACCTTATTTTTTTTCAGCTTTAGCTGATATGTGTTATTATTTTGAAAGCTATCCTCTCTAGGCCCCTTTAGAAGAAGTAACACTACTTGGCTTCTTCAGACACCACCAAAATTGCCAGCAATGATTCTTCTATGCACTCCTTGTATCTTCTGTTTGGGAGGTGGCCATGCTGAGTCTGATGTGTTTGCAATATAGGGCCAAGTTACCCGTTGTTGTGAACAGTGTCTCCAAGCCTTTTTTTGCTTTACCCTCTCAAATATTTTGACCCAAGTAAGCCCTGTCTTATTCAAACTGGTATTTTGTGACTGTTACCCATGATCCTGCATACCTTGGTTGGCTTGAGAGCATTTTCACATCTGAAGAAGTCTGCAGTGTTCATCATGGAGATGAGAACTGACTCTATCCAGAAGTCACTAGTGGTAATGATCCCTACCAAAATTCCAGGGCATTGGGAATGTTGCGTAACATGAAGCTCCCAGTAGCTCTGCATAATCAGATGTTCTTCATTTGCATAGGGACAGTACAGAGGTAGAAGACTGGCATTCTGATTATTTGTATATGTTCAGGCAGCTAGCAAGTCATGACTATTTATTTGTGATTATGAAATTTCAGGGTTTTTTTCCCCTACTACTTCACTGTTTGGTAACTCAAAATTGGAGCATGTGCTGCTTGCAGAACCAGCCTTAGTCTGGCTGGTTCTAAGAATTTCTGAAGGTAATGACTACTTGAGATGCTTTCCTAAAAATTCTCTAGAGAGTTCTTGCTGTGTCATTTGTCAAGCTATCTTTCCTGGCATGGATTAAGATCAAAGAGTTCTTTTTCTTCAAGCAACAAGAAAACCAGCTTCCACGTGGCAAGTATGTTCAGTTTGGAAAAATAAAATTATCAGCTTCATTCCTCCGACTCTTTTCAGCCTTTGGTGTTTATAGGTCAACAGAAAGGCCATAATTTAGGCACTTAAATGTTCTTATGTAGGAAAGAAAAATTACTGAGGACCTGCCCTGGTATCACACATCTTTTCAGTCAGAAACAGCAATCAAGAGTAATTTTTCCTCAACTAAACAAGACATTGTTTTGCCCCATTTCTCTTGGCAGCAGGGCCATCAAAGCATTACCTTGAACTACTGATTTTATCTCATGTTGTGTGGCTTAGCCACCCGTATTTAATAAGATGTCTTTTGATCAGTATCATCCAATTCTTTATACTTGTAGTAAAGATTTTAACTGTATGGGCCTTATCCTGTACACACTATTATGGGTTGACCTTAGGAAAATTTTTTCTATTATGGATGGAAATAAAGAAATTTCACCTCTGAGCTCCAACAGTCCACTATTTTTAAAAAGAATTTACTTGCTTTACTTGTCACTCTGGTGTCTTACAACCTGTTTAAAGAAAGGGCTGAGGAGCTGTTTGGGAGCTGTCTCACTCTTTTGTGTGTGTCAAAGAAACATTCCTGGGTCATGAACTCACTTGTAGTTAGTCATGGCATCGTAGCAGAATCAGTTTACCTTAATCTTCCCACTGAAGCTGAAAGTCTGGTCAGGTTTGTCACTACTTTGCTAAACTAGTTTCTTACAGATTTGTTATTTGTTCGTTACATCTGAGGATCTTGTGTGTTAATATGAGCATTCAAAACAAAAAATTAATGACCTTTGCTGGGGACTTCCCAGCTGATCAGTCTTAAAGGAATGTACTAATCTCACCTTTCCAGAGCTTTATCCAGGGTCATTCTTGCTCTCTTTTTTCCCCCTTTTCACCCCACTTTCCCCTTTCCCTGTAATATCCATCAAGTCTCTTAATCTCTGAAAGTCCTTTCCTAAATTCTGCCTTTAAACAGTCCAAGGGAACTCTGCTCAACTGCCTGACAGATTCCTTTGCTTGGGAGGCTCTTTGCAGATACTAACCGTTAAGGAATATTTTTCTCGGTATGAGAAGTCAGTGCCCACTTATGCTGTTAATTTTTGGGGATGGACTGGGAGGGACTCATTCCCATTTGGAAGGGGCCCTTCATTACACTGGGCTATGGTTTCCTTTAAAAAATTTCTCCTTAAAAAGGCCTTAGAACATTTTATGCCAATTGTTGCTTTTGGCCTAGTTTGTGCTGTTACTGCATTTTTCCTTTAGGATACACCTCTAGGATGTCCTACTTATTTCCTTGCTGCTTATTTTCAAGAACTGAGGATTGTGCTGAGATGATACTTTTGGAAAAAAAGGGATTATGATTGTTGCAATTCTTTGTTGTAAAGATCATTTTGACAGGTTTCTCATAAAGCCATCTGTTTCACCTTGAAATGTGAAGGTGGCTCATAGCTTTCTGTGTGGAAAAAAATGTTACTTTTTTTTTTTTTTTTTTTTAATTGGAAGTGTTCTTATGAGCTGTAATGAAGAGTTATATGAGAAACTAAGAGAATGCATTCCAGGTTCTTGAATGTCATAACACAGTATAAGAAAGTGTCTTGTGTTCTAGCCTTCCATCCTCATCTTAAGAGAAGTTGAAAAGTTCCAGCCACCTCTCACCAATAAGCATATGGTTTAAGCACCGCAGTACAGCTTGAAAGATATTTTTCAAATGTTAATTTCTTTAAATGTTAATTTATCTTTCTTCAGTTGTTTGTTTCCTCATAAATTGCTACCTATAAATAATTTAGCTGTAGCGGTTCCACAAGGCACTCTGCTGACGTTTCTGTGCAAGCTATTTGTTAAGAGAATAAATGTAAGAGATGCCTGGTACTGTGAACACTGTCAGTACTGGTCATGATTTGCTAATGGGATTCTTTTCTGAAAAAGTCCTAGTGTTTAGTGTTATTTTTGGATTTTCTTCCTGCTCATAACATTTGTAGTTTCCAGTCCAATAACTGCTGTGAGCTGTAATTCATTGAGTTTAAGATATCAAATTGTTTCTTCAAACAGAACCTCTCAAATACTAGCTGAAAGGTGGGATGGATTTTCCACTTGTAACCGTGCTTGAACAACACAAGGGGATTAATATGAAGACATTTTAATAAGAATTTACACAGGAGGAAATTCATCCTATTTACAATGTGTGATAAAAACTGGTGACAGAAATGAAACCCAGATATGTCCTTGTCTGCCTGTTAAATTTGGTTCTAATGATCACTTGTTTTGAAATATGTAGAAGTTCAAATAGATTTGGAAGAAAGGAGTTTTCACAATTTGAAGTCTTCCTGATTTGTTTACTTGTTATGACAGGTCTACTGCCAGTTTAATCTGAAACCTTTTCTCCTGTGTATTTTTTTTTTAGTGCAAATACTTTGTTTAACATTTGGATCAAATACAAGCCACGACTACCAGAGTGGTATTACAATGAAAGACTTGTGAAAGTTGGTGATACCCTTGCTCAGATCAAAGTAAGTTGTTTGAAATCAGAAAAGGTTCAATCACAGTCTTTGTTTCATTATGTTTCTATGCTACTTTAATTTTTAATCATATTTTACTGGAAGCTATTTAGAAAGTAGTAAAAACTTTTACAGAATAATTCCAGTGAGAGTTGGTAGTTTATATCTCTTGTGTATTATTGTAAAATTGCTCTGATTTTTAATGTTTTCTATGTCTGTATTTTCTATGCACCCATTGCCTGTTTAAACACCCCAAAATCTTTCTTTACTATTTATTTGATGTTTTAGCATGGTAGAGTACAATATCTGACTGTGCCTTGAGATGCCATTGAAGTACAAATTGACAATGATAGAGCAGTTCCACTGAAGCAACTCAGTGCTCAGTTAACCAAACGTGAATAAAGACAATTGTCAGGAGAGGAACAGAGAGCAAGAGCCAGACTGCAATTACACATTGTACAACTATATGTATCCGTGATGCTCTTGCATCTTGATTTATGTGTGCGTTTCTGGTCTTGTTAAAATAGGTAGATCACAACTAAAAGGGATTCAGGAGCTAGACTGTTGAAGACTGAGAGTATTTGCGGGGTGTTTCACTAAATGATAACTGTGTTTCTATGCTCTTACTTAGTCACCTGTTACTGACTACTGTTAGAAATGGGATGCCAGGCTAGTAACGTTGATCTGACTCAATAAGGCAAATATATTTCTGTATACTGTTTGTCCTTTGAGTTTCCTGTGAAAAAAATCCATCAAGTGTGAGCCATTTACAAGCTCAGTGATATTTGTGTCAGAAGGTCATGTCGTAAAATCTGGGGCTTTCAAGGATAGTTACATAACAACATTCAGATGCAGCTCAGAGATGTATAGTTAGGAAGCCAGTTCTGTAATTTCTACTTAATTTTATAACATAATGGGAATAAAAATTAACTGCTTGCAATTTCAATCCTCTAGTGTAATGTGATTTTCTACAGTAAAGTTATCAATGTTGTTGAAAAAGTTGTTTTGCTGGCCAGCCTAAAATTTCAAACTTTTTTTTTTTGGAACTCCCACTTTTAAGTGCATTTCTTTTACTTAATTTTAGAATGAAAACCTAGTTTTCATTCTGTTTTTCTCCTTGAAAAAGAAAAATAGAAACAACAGGAGATGGATTTTGCAAATTTCAAATTCATTCAGGAAGGATGAATGTGGTATGAAACCGAGGTCTGTGATAGGTGGGGTAAAGCCTGTTCCATAAGTACCCCTCTTGACTCCTAGTTGAAAACTAGTGTTGAGTATTTTAAATTTTAGCCTGCTTTTATATTATATAATACCTAATGATATGTAGTCCTTAAAAAATAATTATTGTGTATGAGTAGTCAGTGGATAACACCGCTTAGCTTTCTGTCCTCCTGCTATTTTTTTAATGCCTTTGGATTCCTTCCTATTATACTTCTGCTCTGTGTTTTGTAGGACACACCTAAATTCGTTAAGTCATGTATCTGGAAATTACTTAGTCCATTAGTCATCATACTGATCAGCACTGACTCGTTCTTTTCCCCGTCTCCATCTCGGCCTGTATCTGCTTGTTATTTTTGGTCATGCACACTTACTTTAAACTGTTTAGGAGAGAATTGACCTTTTTGTTATGTATCAATAACTATGTTAATGGTATTCTGATCCATGGCTATGGATTCTAAGTGTTATCACAGCCTGAATGGATATATTAGATTACACAAGTGACTGACTGCCCATAGCTGTCCATACAAAGTCAAAGTTTCTGTGTATGGCTGCTGCTTTCACACAGCAGAGACAATAGGGCATGTGAGTTAGATTCCTCAGATGATTAAAAATTTAAGGTGTCACTGTGGTGGAAGGAATTAATATTGAAAAAAAGAAGGGAGTGCAAGGAAATAAGAATTTTCTGTGATTAAATATTAAAGGATCATTTTTACCAGCGGAAATTAGTTACCTTTTCCTCAAGAATTTATTTAGTGTGTGTGCTAGAATTTGTGAAGCTGGTAGAGTAACCTGAATGTAACCTTTGCTGAAGGAAGTGGTGGTGGTGATTCAGTAAATGTCACTTCCAGATCTGAGTCAGCGCTGAACCATAGAGTTAGCATGACTTTAAAGTGGTTCAACATGCTGCTGGGGAGCTCTACTTGGAATGAGACATAAAGCTCAACATCCACTCTGTTAACAGTTCTGAATGACCCAGTGGCAATGTCTGGTCTATTGATGCTGATTTCTTGGCCATATGTAAATTCCAGTTTTCACTTGTTTCAGTCTTTTTTAGTGCATCTTGCTCTTCCTATCTGCTTTAAAAAAAAAACAAAAAAAAAAAAGAAGAGTTTTGACAACATGGAAACAAGGAAGAGAGAAGTGATTATGTCTACATATTACTTATAAAGTTTTACATTATGAAGTAGCTTTTTCTGAAGTGTGGTATCGTCATTACTGTTGCAAAGCTGCAGAATATTCCGGCAACTCTTTGAGTGTATTACATTAGCCCAGGACTCTGCTTCATAATTCTCTGATATGTGGTATTTATGATTTGAATAAACAAAACTCACAAAAACTCACAAAACACAAGCCATTTCTATAAGTATTTAAACCTTTCACATGCTGAGTGTTCACACTGCGTTGCTGAATATTTGTATGAAACTGTGGTGCTTTACTTGCTGCATTTTATATAAATAGAAATGCAATATAAAAACTATGAAAAGAACATGTGATTCATTTTTCAGGAATATAAATTGGCAGTTCTACAGTGCTATGAAAGATACCTTCAGCAGTTTGTTTCTGGAAATCTTGATGATGTCATGGATGATGTGCATCGCTTTAAATCCACCTTTTTTCCAAATGGTTTCAGAGACAAAAGTGCAGTACTTACGGTAGGTTATGGGTTTTTAAAATTTTTCTGGTCAAAGACATTCACAGATTCAAAGTAAGTAGCCCATTTTATCCTCCACGAAAGTACTTCATATTAATTATATATTAACATTAACTAATATTTAATAGTTTGTTGACATAAATTGCGTTGAGATTTAACGAACCTATGTAGGATGGAGCTGGTATATATTTTTAAGAGGATCTAAGTGCTTAATGCTTTTGAGGCAGAAGCCAACTGCTATCAACATTAAAAAAGCAGTTATCTCCCAATGTGATATTCTGTAACTGCTTACAGCAGTTTTTCCTCTGAAATAGTTGCTATTGTCCACTGCCAGGATCAGGATGTGGGCAAAATTTGGTAAATGTCCTGCAGTTGTGGAAATTTCTGTAGTGTATGATCTAAGAACCCGGCAGAGTGCAAGACAATTAAAACATTCTCCTGTATTTTGTACCATAAGTGTGCAAAATACTACTTGTAATAAAAGGTCATGACAGTTAAAAAAGCAGTGTTGTGCTTTTCATAGGTTATTTGCTCGCTGTGAAAAAAAGGGCAGAATGCTGAATAGTTTTTTAAGTGCTTTAAGCTCTAGGAAGCTGAGTGACCTTAAGAATGTGTTGGCATCCTTTTGTGTTAATTGCTTGTCAAGGTAGGGACTTGGAGTATTTCTTTTCTTATCCATGGAGGAAAGTGTTTCAGTAGATATAGAGGGGAATGCTAAAAACACATTAGATTTTACCTTAAGCCATGCTTTGCTGAGAAGCTCTACTTTTATACGTGGTGGGTATTTTGAATTAACTAATGCAAGTTGCTCTGTGATCAAGAACAATGAACAAAAATGGTAGGCAACTCCTGTGTGTTGAGCTAATCAAATTCATATTCCTCTAGTCAGGGTTAGAGTGTAAAGAGGTGTTTAGTGAAGAGAAGAAAGCAGACAGTTTGCTTAAAAGCTAGAAGCAGATGTCAGGATAGAAGAGATACTTGATTTGTACTACTTTTTTGTTTTCAAAATCTGATTCAGCTTCCTAGAAAGAATATGATCAAAGACTATGTTAATACATTTTTAAAAATGTATTGTAAATGAATTTAAAGTTCCAGAGATGCTTTCCTTTGTTTTCTGTGTGCTTGCTTAGACCTTGAACCAATCCTAGTGCCAAATGCTATTGCAAGTCTGCACTAAAATGCCTGTTGTATAACTTAGCCTTTACAGACTGACATATCCCTCCATTTTCAGATATGGAATCTAGTTTGACAGTGATCCCTTCAATCGGAAATGGAAAATGATAATATGTCAAATGATTACATCTAAAGGCTTTTGATGTAAATTTTTTGCCATGTTTCTGCAGTTAGCTTTTGTTTTTTTAATGTAACACTATGAAAATCATGGAAATGGAGTTTCATGGCTCAAAACGTCCAGCTTCAGTGAAATAACTGAAAATAAAATTTAAATGTTATCAGGTGAGGAAGCTTCTGAGAGATTCATAGGTACTGAGTGGTCATGTCCCACTTAGCTCATTTTCTCACATGTTGCTTGTTCAGCTGATGCTGAACTCCAGGTACTACTGAGATCCTATTATGTTAGGTATTACAAGGAAGAGAAGGAAAAATCCATCTGTGGAAGAGAAAAGTAACAGATGAGAGTGAGAAATAAGATTGGTGATATTGACGGAGAAGTGTAGAAAAGTTAGAACTTGCCTTAGTTTATGGAAGACATCTACAGAGAAGCCAAGTGTTAGAGCCAGATTCTTTGAATAGCAGTTCAGTGCCTCATTCTCCCTACGCTCCTTCCAGCAGCCCTGGTACATTTTCATGTCGACGTTTTCGTCCTGTGACACAGTGGAAACTGACTCAGGCTAATAGTCCAGCAACCCTGAAGCTTTAGAGCTTTCTCCGTATTCTAATGCTCAGTTCAATGCCATGCTGATTTTTTTTTTCCTGGTGTGCTTGATCTTTTCCTGCTCACCATTTTGTTGTACTTTGCTGATGTGAACTGACATATGCTTATTTTAATTAACTTTATATACATTTCTATGTGTTTTAGTTCCGTGCTTTGCAAGCAAGAAGTGTTTGCATTTATCAGATGGTTTGCAGCAGTGACAGAAATCTTCAGACTCAAGAGTCTCTGCAGACTTGTCTCAATGTCTTGACCTCATTACGACTCACTATGCAAGTGGCTCTACCTCAGGAGAATTTGTGTTGGCTTATCTACAATGGTACCTCAGGCTTTCCATTTATGTTTCTTTGCTAAGCAAAGCTGTGAAGAGAAACTTTTATATATACTCTTTAAGGTCAATCTAAGGGTCATGGATAAATCTCTAGTTAGTTTTCAATCACAGTAGGTTTTTTCTTTCTTTATTTTATTTTTTTTTTAAATTCTTTATTTTTCTAATAGAAGGAATTTTAGAATTGAAATTCCTGCATTGTGCCTTTTCAGGTGGACTGTTGTAAAAACATTAGCTTTTTCATCATAACTGTGTTTGAGACTAGTAGTAAAATCAAGCACAGTTTGATTTTTGATTTTTGGAGTGAATCCCAATTAACAAAAAAACGTTCAAAGTTTTTCTATCAATAAAATGCTTGTGTTGATGAATTAGTTTTGTCTTGGTTTTTTTTGGCTATGGTTTTAAATTTTTTGGTAGTTTCTGCTTTTGATTTGGTTTGGGGTTTTTTTGTTTTCTTTTTGTTTGGTTTTGGGTTTTTTTGGAAAAGGGGATTGCAGAATTAAGAGTAGAAAATTATTGTCTGCCATTTTATCTTTGTATTTTTTAAAGTACTTTGAAGGGAAGAGTTGATAATAAAACTGTTCTAAAAATACCATATGGCATTTAAAATTTTTAATCTCTGTGTAAGATTTTAGGGTGCTACTTGTAAATGCTTGAATTAGGAAAAAATTGAGAAAAGAATGGAACTTCTGCAAACTAGATACACAGAGAATGATTAGTAAAGATTTTAATTTCAGGAACAACAATTGTATATTTTTGCATTGAAAGGCAATGTTATTTACTCAAAAGTAAACAGACTAGTATGAATTTCACAGTTTCACAGAATATTCTGAGTTGGAAAGGGCGCACAAAGGATCATGAAGTCCAGCTCTTAAGTGGATGGCCCATACAGGAATTGAACCCACAACTTTGGCATTATTAGCACCATGCTCTTACCAAATGAGCTACTATTATCAATTGTTGCAATGTAAATTGAGGAGATAATATGTTCTTAATTTAATTTTGAAAAATATACTTTCTCTGGCTATGATTGGTCAAAATTCCTGTCCTTTTGTTTTTCTGGGACTGCTGCTGCCTTCAGTCCCTGCTTTTGAGGTGTGTTTTTCGATTATATGTTTCTATGGGAGAAGAATTAAAATTAAAATATTATATTAAAATAATATTTTATTTTATTTTAGTATATATATAATTATATATATTAAAATCACCTGCCATAGTAACATCCCACTGCCTGTGTGTGGGACAGGTCTCTGTACCAATCCTAGCCAATAACCTACTCTAATTAGAAGTAGGCAGTAACTCAGATTTTCCTTAGTTCCTGAGCATTTTTCTGCAATTTCAGACAATAGACTTTGTGCCTCATTACACATTTGACTGATAAAAAGAAATCTTCCTAATACTTGCTCCATTTGAGCTTGTTGGGATAATAATACCCTTCTAGCTATGACAGTTGACATTGTGATGCCTCCCGCTGCCACATGTGTCCCTTTCCGAACATTCATACAGACAGAAGAATAGGCTTTTTTTATCTCCCAGAGCTGCAGCGTCTTTTGTACTTCTAGCACTGATTTTTGAAAATTTTGTGACATTGCTTAAGTCAAGAAAAATTTTGACAGGTTTTTATTTCTAAGTCATTTTGATGCTCTTGAAAACTCTTCTTGGTATCCATTTTATTCATGTCACTTATCATACTTAATATCACATAATAGTGATGGTGTCTGCCTGTGTTATGATGGATTAAAAGAATCATGTAAGGTAAGGTCAGTGAGGAGAGGTGGTGTTTTGTTTTAAAGAGCCTGGCATTTGGGGATGAAATAAGATTTGTTTCTCTATCAGTTACTTAGTAAAAATTTTTAAGATTTCATTCTTGTATTATACTGCTTGACTGTACGTACTTTTGAAACTAATATTGCAGAAGAATTTAATGGCTTCATTTTCTCTAAATTAGAAGTTGTTACAGAAAAATCATTAGTTTTTCATTTTTTTAATGAGAAGTCATTAAATTGTTTTTCTCTAGAAGTAACAACCCAGATAATAAGAAAAAGATTGAGTTGCTAAGCATAATAAATTTAATGTAGGATTATAGAACTTACCTGTTTATTTATTTATTTTAATTCATTTTTGCAGGTACTATCCATATTTACACCATATGCAGACATTTGATGATGATGGGTCAGTCTGCTGAGGTATAGCAAAATAAATAGAATGGGTTGAAAAATCTGCAGAAGTTTAGGAAATGCACCCGTGTTTTGCATATCAGTGTGCCCTGACTTTTCTATTTCACTGGCAGTGCCAATGGTAGTACTTAGTCACCAGGAAATAAAATGTCTGTGTTTCAAAGTGGTTGATTTCTAAGCCCTTGTGCCTTCCTGACTGTGCTGCTTCCTCAGCTGTGGGATAGAGCCCAGTGTAATGTCTTGCTGGACATTGAGATGCCATATGTTAGGCTGTTTCTGAGGATTCCATGTGCTTTGTTTTGCACATCTATATATGTTCCAAGAATTGGTCTTTTGTTTTTAAAATGTGGAAATGTGCTGACACCTGGTGGCTAGGGTTTTAGTTGTAAACACGATAAAAATAACCTGGCCTTTCCCTTCAGCCTTTTTCTTTCTGAATGTAGTTTTCGCTTGTCTCAGCTTTATTCTTTTCTCCTAAAACTTGAACAGAATTTGAATCAGCCTTAATACAGTATATTTTCTTATGTATTGTTTATATTAATCTTTCACTGAGCAGGAAAGATTTTTTATCTTTGAACATCTTCTATTAAAAACAGAAGTGATTTAGCACTTCCTTTAACACATTCAGGTTTCTACTATACTGGAAACAGAGGAATTGATTGTAGGTATTTCAGATTCTTGAAATTCAGACTAAAAGAAAATTTGTGTATTGACTTAATTTAGGCCTGAGGTTGTGCACATTTTATGTGCCTCAGGGCAGGACCTCTGGTGGCAAGACTATAGTGAACTGGATTGGTTAAAGTAGCTTGGAGGCTAAAATATAGTGCATGACAACAGTTTAAGATGGAAAAAACCAATAATATGCAGGAGGAATCTTTTTAGTCAATAAAACATGTTAAAAATTATTACTATTTCTGTGATTTTCCCCCCTCTTTCAATTTGTCCTACCAGGTGAGGATAGGTCTTGGTATCTGTCCTTTAGTAATAGGAAATATATTTATATGTAACTTAAAATGCATTCATTTTGAAATTAGATTTCTTCAATGCAGGTCCTGGAATACTTACTGTGGGCCAGTGTATGTATGGAATCATCCATTCCACTTTTATCTGTCCATTATTTGACATGGAGAGCCACCCTATACACGGCAGTTTCTCAGTGTTATTTTGATTGTCAAGCTGGCATTCATGGAGAGGTATCCTGATTTACATTCTGTAGTGTTTCAGTTGCAATCAAATGGGAAATATTTATTTAAATATTCTTACTTTTTATCAGGTCATATGTATTTAAAGTTCTGTCCTTATTCCAAATTTTTACCGCAAAGTGGAGATGTGTTTCCACATGTAAATGCGTAATCAACTCAAATGCAATAGCACTTTGTAATATACTCACAATCTCAGACTTCTAGCATTAAACACTGGCCACCTCCCATGCATATATACAGAAGGTGTTTTGCAAGGGTTTTGTTTTCATTTGTTCATGACCTGACTTTCATTGCATCTCTTTGCAGTTATATGAATTCAAGAATTATATTATTCTAAAATTAAGTATCAGTATACAGAACATGAACACAGAGTATCTTTTTTTTTAAAAATTCTTTGGACAGATATTTGCTCGCCGTGGTTTGATTAAAATTGATGAACTGAAGCAATTAGAAAACGACAATTCTCCTCTGGAAAATACAGAGACACAAAAGATTTTTAGAGAGGCCACTCTAAAGGTATCATCCTGCAGTTCATTTTAGAAAGGTGGAGTAGTTACAATCTCTATGAACAGAACGCGTGACATTGTTATTGACTTACTTTTTTCTTTGTGCCAGATGGCAGTAATGATTTTCAAGAGAGCAGTATATGAATCCAGAAGAAAGTTGAAAAGTTCTGTACGTGGGTCAAAAGTTAACCCGAGAAAAGCAGTAAATGTAAGTCTAACATTTTGTACAATACTTCTCTTCCTTTATTTTGTCATGGGATGAAAATGTGATATAATTCTTGTAAATACACATGGTGCTGTATGCAAGCAGAAAGTTTTATTCTTTGGATTTCATAGTTTACAGAATTTATTAATAAGACTGAGAACAAGCTTGAAAGAAAGGAAGATGTACTAATTATTACTTTAGAAAATTATCAGGGGAGATCTGCATGACTTTGAACTACATGGCCTTAATAGCCCTCCTAATTTCTATTGTATTATTTTTGAAGAAAAATATCATGCAGCAGTATTTCTGGTTGCTATGAAATTATTAGTCTTCCTCAGTGCTGTACCCACTTATCATGAGGCTTTGCTGTGCCTTTGAAGCATGACATTAATAACAATATATTTTACAATAAGTTATTTTCTGTTTTGAACATGTACTTACTTTCTGATGGAGAACTGTTTTGAAAAAAAATTTGCTTTATTCCGAGTTGGTTTAGATGTCACAAGGCTTTAATTACCTTTTCTTTCTTAGCTGTCATGGCCTCGCAACCCCACCGAGAAGCTGCTGGTGGAAATATTTGACTGTGCTGCAGCTCAGTTCCTTGCCATCCTGGAAGCATTATCTGATAGCAGAAGGAGTCTATTGCCTCCTCATCCATGTGTTCCTGATGAAATTGAAATTCGTGGTGTCATTTCTGAGCTTTTTTCTGCAGGCCTAGAAATTCTTTCAGGTAACAGCTTAAAGAAGCAAAAGGTTGTTGGTGAGGAGCCCAGACCACTTTTTTTCTTTTTTTTTTTTTCTTTTTTTTTTCTTTGTTCAAAAAAGGACTGTACCTGAAGGTATATATTTAATTTATAGCAATAGCACCTGTAAAAGCTTTCTTATCTTCATAAAATAGAGGATAAAAATCTGGGTTGATCTGCATGGTCTATTATGATCAGTAAAAATCTACAGTAGCTTATGCATATATTTTCTAAGTAAACTGGCGTTCACTTTCTTTGTAGCAGCCTTTACAGGCTGTGCTGTGTTGTGTATTTATGGCTAAAACAGCGTTGTTAACACACCAGTGTTTTCACTGCTGCTGAGCAGCACTTGAGTGAGAGAGCAGCCAGATGGGGGTCAGGAAACCAGGCAAGGTCAAAATACCATGGTGTTTGATGTAGTCTAATTTTTTAAAGAAGTCATTCAAAGTTAGGTTTAAAAACTTCAGAAAAACGCTGGACTTGATGGGTTCTTCCGCACTTTTTTCCAGGCTCTGGGCTGAATATAGTCCTGGGTATAGTGGTATTTTGTCAGCAAAAATATATATAGAGACAAAATACACTTCAGAATGTATTTTCTTGATATGATTGCTGGCTATTTAGAGCATAACAAGTCAAGTAGATGATAAATTGATTTAACAAGTTGTCTGTATTGAAGGTGGAGAGAACAGTTGCACCGATCGTTTTGGTATAATTAATCCATCATCTACTCTTCTGCAGTTGATGCTAACAGGTGAGCTAGCTCTGAATTTCAAAGGATTTTGTACCCAGTGATACAAATGCTCAGTGAGCAGAATTAATTTTCATGTTAGTAGCAGTTCTATACATAAAGAGTCTGCAAAATGGTGTCCTCTTGGAATGGTTCTGTGCAGGGCCAGGAGCTGGACTTTGGTGATCCTTGTGGGTCCCTTCCAGCTCATGACAGTGTCTGTGGCATATTGTTAGGACTGCAGAACACTGCTGAATATATTAGCTAAAACACTTGCTGAGAGTTCCAAGGACCAGAAAGTCTATTTTGTGTCTTACTGTGGTTTGGATAAACTTGAAAAGTGAGAAAATAGGCTCTCTTTGTGTACATGAGCATTTTCTGACACAGTAATGAGAAATGTTTACCTATCTTGGAAGAAATGTTATGCGTTTCTATGCAATTTTTAAACTAGGTTTTGAATAGTAAGGGTCATTATAGCGTGGTCCCAGATTTAAGCTTTTTCTCCAACAGCAAGGACTAGATCCTTAGGTTCCTGTACAGAGGTGTGTTAATATCAATAATGGTACAGCCTTATTTGAATGTGACAGGGCACTGTGATATGGTTAAATGAGCATGGTGGTATTTGGTAAAAAGTTGGATTTGATGATCCTGGAGGTCTTTTCAGACCTTTGTTATTCTATGGGTGCAGATACATCATTAAAGTAGCTTGTAAGCATAGACATTACTGTGAAAAAATAAAGCTATTGCTTCTTGTAAAGTTATTAAAACATCCTTCAAGATTATGCTGACTTTTCAAAAATACATGGAGACTTATCTTTGTATTTATCAATAACAAAATTATTAAAATTAATTCAATTAAACTTTAAATAAAATTCTGAATATATATATGTAAAACAGAAAATATTTTTGTCGTCACTGCAGGAGAAGAAGGGGTGTCTGGAGATGCTGCTGTGAAATTTATAAAATTAGCTTTCAGCTATGAAGAGTGGGCTGTGTTTGATTCTGCTCTTGAATTGGTTGTTCATTTTCTTCAGGTAATCTGGATGTGATTTAGACATTCTTTATTTCATCTTTTGCTATGAGGGTAAGGAGAATTCAAAGTACATATTTTAAAGACCAATTTCTATGTTTTTATTCCTCTCAATTAGGCTCAAGATGGCCCAAGATGGAAGAAAGCTGAAATAGAACTCAGACTTCTTACATTGATGCAATCTGTAGTATTCCCAGAAAAATTTGGACGTAGTTTTTCTGTTAGTGATAATATAAGCAAAGAAGCCAGCACTCTTCAGGGTTCTGAAAAGACGCAAACAATTAGTAGTGAGTGTTGTTCAGTTACAGCTGTGTTTGAATTTCAAACATTTTTGCAGCTAGGGGTTTTGTGAATTATTTAAAAAACTATGTAATATGGTTCATGCAGTAGTCTATGACAAAAAGTAGTAATTGAGAAAATGCCACCATTTTTTTCCAGTTTTCTTTTGCCAAAATTTGACTCTATACCATTTCCCTTAAATGGGAAATGCATGATGTGTGTTAAACATGCATCATGTTGTACGCAAAGATGTAAAAAGATTGAATGTTTTCAGAAAAATTTTCAGGAAAAAGTGAAACACACCTTTGAGGGTTTTTTTGTCTGTTCTTACACTTAATTTATGCAAAATTTATTTAAGCAGAAGCAAGAAAAACTTGTTAGTGCAACTGCAGTTTAATTCTATAACAATCAAAAAACCAGAAAATATCTTTAAAACTTTCTCTTTCCTAAAGATAAAAATGCTCACTTTCACAGAAGTGAATAAACTTGGAAATATCTGTCCCTCTGTATATTTCCTGTTTCTTAGTCCATGTTATCTGCTGTCATATATTAGTAAATCAGTTTACTCAGATATTTTCAAATGTAGGTTTCTGATTAGATATAATGTCTTGCCATTCCTTTTTCCCCCCTTTTTTATAAATGCTGAACGTAGAGGAATCTTTAAAGCATGAAGATCCTTCTCATGATTTTATGATTTTGGCAATGACAGTGTTTTCCTGTGTCTCCACATCTGAGCAGGTAATAACAGAATTAGAAACATTTCTTCTCGATGTATTACTTAATCTGTGATGAAGGCATATAATTGAAGATCAAAGGAATCAGTTGCATGACTAACAAATTGCAAGAGTATAAAAAGTGAAAAACCGTACTTATGAAATGTTACCAGTTTGTGATAAAAAAAAAGGTTTTGTATTTTAAAATGCTGTGTATTCAGGCTACTTCAAAAGTATTGAATAGATGTTGAATCTGTTTGGAAGACCACAGGGCTGATTGCATGTTTCAGCCAGCCAAGCAGAGATTGAATTTCTTTACATGTGTTAGATTTAGGTGGGCAAATATGCTCAGCTGTGGAAAAGACTTCTGCAATATTTATAGAAATGGGGGCAGTTACCCTAAGGAATGATAATGCCTTTTTAAGAGCAGCATGTCTGCAATTTAAGGTAAATTCTCATTGCAAAGAACCCAAACGAGCAGCAGCAACAACAAAACCAATGGGAGTGGGACTCTGTGCTGAGGTCTCTGCTGTAGAATTAATCCCATTATGTGTCTGATGGTTCATTCCCAGAGAAAACACTTTGGCTTGCTCACACTGAGATTTCCCCTTAATGTGCTGCTGAGAGGGGAAAAAATTATAGTGCGGTGTCTCCACTAGTAGCACTTACATTAAAACAGTTTGTGATCCAAAAGACTAATGAAAAATTTTCCTTAGAAGAAAACCTGTTCTGCTCACATGGCATATGTCTTAACTGCAAAATTTATTTTAGGTATAATTTGAATATTGTCACAATTTGGAGATAACTGGAGCATAGACATTTTTAGCTTTAATGTGGTATATTTAGTCAAAGTATCTTGCTTGTGAGGTACCTCACAGATACCTTTAGAAAGCATGATTTGTCAGTTTTTGAACCTGACCTCTGTATACAGGCAATTACCTGGATTTAAGCTCTGTTGATTTTTCTAAACTTTCCTGCAAGTCTCCTTGATACCTGATCTGTCCAAGGAAGAAAGATAAATTCTCCCCTGATTAACAGATCATTCACGGATGGTGAAGTTACATGATACATAGCTGAGGCAATTTAGCCACTTGCTGCCACCAAACCAGTGGCAAAAGTAATTTTGATTTACTTTTTTTCTAGCTTTTTTCTCTCCCCATTTTCATTATCAATATCCCTGAAATTTTATGCTCGAACATATATTGGAGTATAGATAGTGTGGATATATCAGGCTTCGCTGCATGTGAGATACTAGTTCAGCTCTGCTATACATGATGATAAAGATGTGTACTGATCCTTACTCATTGTTCAGAATGTGTTTAACACATAGATGGATTCTATTGACTTTTAAAATGTTTTAATTAAGAGGTTAACTGACTAGAGTTTTGAATTTTTAATTATCCTCTTCACAAGATGCAGATAGACTTTAACA
Source organism: Origma solitaria (assembly GCA_013397895.1). Taxonomy (NCBI): domain Eukaryota; kingdom Metazoa; phylum Chordata; class Aves; order Passeriformes; family Acanthizidae; genus Origma; species Origma solitaria. The sequence goes on along the minus strand of VZRL01006550.1, from coordinate 1,042,488 downwards.
TTTCTTTCAGTTGTTAGATATTTCGGTCCAATTTTTTTTTCTAGTTGTTTAAGTTGTTTTTCACTGTTCCATCACCTGAGATGCACCAACAACCCATGGAAGTATTCTGTCAAGCAAAATGAAACTATTAATTTAGATTTTCTTCTGCAAATATTTAAATGCTCCAATAAAAGTAGTTTCTCCAGGATGCATTGATTATTACAATGTCATAGATAGTTAATTTTCTTTCTCATGTAATTTTCGTCTCGCTGATTTCCTTGTCTGTGTTACTTTTAAGAACTTGTCAAGAAAAAAAGAGAAATAAACTCCCCAAACCTCTAAACCCCCTTATATTGTTGAGAGAAGAAAACTTGGGTGGTCTACCAGAAAATATTTTTTAAAAGTATTTCTAAAGCTTTCAAAATGTTGTCATCCCTTATAAGAAAGTGACATATTTTATTTACTTGTGTTGAAAAATGTTGAGACTGCTTATGTACTGGGTTATTTGTGTGTTTATATGCTTACCGATTTCCACAATTATATTGTTTTTTCTTTCCAGAATGTCCATCCTGACAGAGAAATACTTGTTGGTGTAGTAATGTGTTTGTGGCAGAAGTGTAAAATGGAGCTTCAGCAAATCCAAATGAGTGGTAGTGACTGCTTGGAATATATCCACAAACACAATGCTTACCAAGTACTCTCTCATTACAATGTATTTATCTTAATGTGAATGCAGTCTGTTATAGTAAAGCCAGTAAAATACTGGTATCCAGTCTAAGTACCTTTTCTAATGGTAAAATGTTCAAAAATATGAATTGTGTATACACTTTGAACACACCGTGCTCCCATAGGCTGGTGGGTATCAAAATATCTCTTAGTCTTTTTGCAGTAAAATAACCCACTTTCTGCCAGTGGGCCATGGTGGTGAGTAGCTGAATTAGTAAAAACATTTGGACATGATGTAAGAAGAATAATTTGTGATGTTGTGGCAGAAAATATCAATATATTTCAAGAAAGTTCCCCAGATCAGTTGAACAAAGTGGCAAAAACCTTACAGCTTAAGAGAAGGATTATTGGAGTCAGTAATATTTGGCCCACTGTGTGGAGCCACTGGAATTTGTCCTGTGAGAGGCTCTTGGTGAAATGGGCTCTCTGGGCTGCCAGCTGATGCTAACCAAACAGTTTCTGCAGGAGTTAATTTTGGGACCCTATGTAGTAAAATTGTTCCAAGGTTCCCCAGAAGGCAGTGTACAGTTATTTTTCTCTCTGTGTACAGCAGTAGCATTCAGGTCCCTTTTATACTGTTTGAGTGGGAAGATATGGAGATAAGTGAGAGGCATGTAATCAAATCTACTGGAAAACTTGCTGCACCAAAGCGAGGTATAAAAGTTATAGCTGTAGAACATTCATAAACCTTTCCAAAAGGAGTAGCAGGAATAATAATGTTCTAAAACAAACAAAAAAAAAACCCAGAAAACCAACCAACCAAACAAAAGAAAGTCTGCTATCTGAAGAAACAGAGGCTATGGAGCAGTGTAAATTCAGCAACTTCCTCTGGTGACATTCAAAAAAAGAAATACAGGAAAGGAGTTGTGTGCATGCTTGTGAATATTTTTAAACAATTTTGAGTGCAATACCATGTCTACCTCTGTAATACATAAATGTCTTCCAAAATTTGATTTAGCTCTGTCTGGATTCTTTTTGTTTCCCATTCCCCTATTTTTAGTGGGTTCATATACTCTGGATAATAAATGAAATAATTGAGAAGAGCGGCATAGCAGACGCAAATGTGATGTTTGTAGAGATAGCCTTATGTCTTAGTGCAATACTGGAAAACGTAGCTGATTCTACAAGTGAATCTAAGGAAAAAGAAGGTAAAGCTTTCAAGAAAGATTGAGTTTTCTTTTAAGAATGACTTTTAAGATTGAAACTTTTCTGAGCTGAAGACTTTGACAAACATACATATTCAAAAAATATTGTAAAGAGATTGTTGATGGTAGAAGGACAATGTTTTGTGCACAAAATTTCATTCATAATTGGAGCTAATGAAACCTGTTTTTTCAAGGATTTATTATTTCCTTACATTTCCAGTTCTACCAAAGTAACCCCATTTTGAATTACACCTTTTATTACTCACTCTCCCCATAAGTCTTCTGCATGTCTCTTAGCCCCTTCAGAGTAGCCTCAGATCACTGATACATTTTTCTGAATATGGGCTAGGCAGAAGTCAGTACGTGCTGTGGCTCATTTGGTGCGTTCCAATGCTGGTTCATTAATTGCAGGCCAAACAAAAGAGGAAAATACTGAGTCATACTGAAGCTTTTGCTTTTATTGGGTCATCAGTTTGGTTTTCTTCTCTACATACTCTCAATTTTTGTATAATAATTCAATTGTTTTTGAAGATTAACTTGGTTGACATTATTGGGATATAATACAATCACATTAAACAAATTTCCTTCCAAAACCTGACTAATGCTGTAAAATATGAATATTTACACATACTTATAAAAGCTCTCTATTGTGTATTTTGGACTATGAGTCATAATTCTCATAAATGTTTTGCAGTAACAAGAGAGTAAATGTTCAGGATCTTTTTAGACCATACCTAGAAACAGAAAGAAATTATAATAGTTTTACACTTTTGGAAGTAGAAAAATATTGGGAAGTTACTACTTGTTATTAAGGTGGAGTAGGTATTGCTTTTGGTGGTGTTACAAAAATCATAACATTCTCAGGAAGAATGAATGAATCCTCATTGTAGCACCCCTTTTTCATTCAGTTTAAATATGTCTTTTTGGAGGAAAAAAAAAGCTGAATAGGTATGAGCCATTGGCCAGAACAGGCTGACAGTCAAGCCCATGTTTGTGCTGAAAAGAGGCTATTCACTCAATGAATACTGAGTGAATACAAATTTTCTTATTTATGAGGAAGAGACAGTGAACAAGCAAAAACAAAGAGGCAGAAGTGGCACAAGGAGTGGCTAGATGGTTGTTCCTCTGAAAGGGCAAAAAAATTTATTTCAGCAAAGAAATTAAATTAGAGGCCTGTAACCAAGAACTAAAAAGTTGCTTCCTCTTTTTTTGAAGAGGAAAACACGAGTTGGGATGCATTCTTTATAATGAAAGTAATTTAAACAATCAAAGCAAATATTGAAATGGTGATAATACTTCTTCAAGAAATGTTAAAATGAAATAGTATCTATCGTAAAAATATGGCCTCCTATACTTAAATGATCCTTCTGTAAGTGAAATTAACACTAAACCTACTGTGAATTAGATAATAATAGCTTTGAATTGATTTCAAAATGGAGATTTGATATGAATGCTGCAAAAATATGAGGAACTACAAAATGAGTCCAAGTTTCATTAGCCTGGATATAATGTGGCTATGAAATACAGGGTACCTTTAAATACAACATTATTGGTTAATCACATCCTGTATTAGTATAACTGTACATATGCTGCTGTGTGTCTAAGCCCTGGAAAGCTTTTCAAGAAACAATATAATTATCTCTTACAGTCAAACACTGAAGAACAGAATTATTGCCAGACTTTGAAATTAGTAGTAGTACTCATCAAACGGTGCTAAAGTTTTCTGGGTTTCTTTAATTTTCACTTCTGCTTTTCTTCCTATAAAAAAGGAAGAAGTGCCTCTCTTTTGCAAGACGAAACCTGTGATATCCCGGAAATACTGATGGTAATATCCAATTTATCTTCCTTGATACAATGATTTTGAATAGAGTAAGAGTAATTCTGCTTGAAGCTTTTCATACAATTTTGTATTTAGTTTTACAGAGATGAAATGTTTCACACAATTCTGCTAGTGCAGAGGAAAAAAGAAAATATGTTTTTGCAAATGAAATAAAACTTGAAAATTTTCCTTGAGTCTTTTTTATCAATCCTTTTTATGGAAGAGATTGTATTTGAAACTTTTTTACAGCATGAACATAGTGATTTCCACTGTATACCTTTTTTTTATGCCAATCTGTAGAACCAGCATTAAATGGTTTAATAGCACTTTTTTTTAAGATGGTAGAAATATTAGTCCTGGCTTTATTTAGGAAAATATTCTGGGTTGTGTTTTTGCATCCTTTTTGTAAGGATCATGTGGAATGGATGAAACATCCTGAGTGTCCTTGCTTTGTTCAGCACTTTGCAGAATTGTCCAATGAAATGACTTATTAAGCACATTAAGGACAGATGATATTCATTAGCCTGAGGATTCAGGAGGGTTGTCAGTGATACATCTTCATGCTTACATACATGGGGAAGGTTTAGTTCAGTGACAGTCTACTTAAAGGTGGTGTTTTCTGAAAAAACTGTTTTATTAGTAGTATCTAATGGAATATTGAAAAACAGCTTGTGAAAAATGTTATGTTTTTGACTTAATTCTGTAAGTTCAGTTTCATTCTGCTATAAGCTAACTCTGAGTAATTTGGTTCGTTTGGTTTTTTTTTTTTGGTGCTGAAGGAAAATCAGTCCTACTTGAAATTTAAAACACTGATATTAGTATATTAAACTATAGGGAGTAGTGCCTGTGTAGATTATCTGACAATATTAAACTTCAACAGCTAAAAAGAAAAGCATGTTATTTTTGATAGTTTCTATTACAATTTTTAATCTGTTATCTAATAAAATGTGTTTATATGGGTTTTCATTTCAGAAAACTCCTACAGAGCAATTACAAGTTGCTTATGAAATTCTTGGAAAAGCAATTAATGACATGAATACATCTCGATTAATGACCCTTATACCAGATGGAAAGTCAATATTTGACAACTGCTGTACAAAGGTAAAGTTTACTGCTTAGGAATGAAAACATCCCTGACATTATCAACACTATCTCCTGCCCAAATACAAAGCACTGCTCCATGCCAGCTACTGGGAAGAAAATGAACTTTGCCTAAGCCAAAACCAGCACAAGTTGAAATAGGATTTTTCTCTTTTAGTAGTAAACTATGAATTCCTTTAGGTTTTCTTTACCATTTTCTTTTGAAAGATTATATATAGTTTTCTTCTATAAAATAAAAGCAGAAATCCTGTTCATATTTATTGCTTGCAACTGTTTATTATTAAAATCAATTTCTGCTGTTGATGGGAGTTCAAATTTTCTAAATGTTATCCCTCTAAATCAATATGATATTTGTTTTGTGGACAATAAAACTTTTTTTTGCAGTTTTGTCTTTATTATTGATCCAGTTTTCTATTGATTCTCATATTTTGTCTAGTTTTCTCTGTCCATTATCCATGCTTTCTCCTTCTTTCCATGCTTTCTTGATTGACAGCATATTACACAAATATGGCAAGTGTTTGTCAATTTACTGAAATAATATCAGTGTCAAGAAAAATGCAGTAAGCTAAGTGATAAAAGTTTGTATTTGCTTAATTGCGACTTCCTGTTTATTAGGTGGACTCAAATGACCAGAATTTGAATTTTGTTTTGGGATGTGGTGATGATAAAGCAGGAACAGATAATGGTTTTGTAACAGATTTACACTTGGAGCTCATTCAGGCCCAGCATCGAGTAGCTGTGAAACTTCTTAAAATTACACAAGGTAAGTTTCAGTGAAGTTAAATAATCTTCATAGCTTGATTAGAGTATTTTTATTAATATATTTAGTAATACTAAGAAATAGAGAAGTATCTGCTTTCTGAAAGGGAGCTGATGTTGGGCAGTTTGTATGCCAAATAGAGAGAGAAATAATGTCCTGAATTTGCAGAATTTAGGTTTACGTGATACTAGTCTCTAACCTCTGCTTGACCAACAGGAGTTAAACTTTGCTACAATTAATGGATTTCATTCCTAGACATTCCTAGTTTGTTGTTATATTTGAGTTATCATATTAACTTTTACAGTGCCAGTAAGGAAAAATTGAGGGATTTTCTGCAGGTTTATTTTCTTCCATAATGCTAATTTTCTCTCTAGAGAATGACTTGAGTATTTTATTCAATGATCTTGGTGATTTAAACTTTTATTTCTGTGAAGTTGTCTTTATATCTTTCCAGTCAGCAGATATCCTACTCTTGCCAAGTGGTTTCTGAAAAAACTCAACTTGTTCTCTCATTCTTAATGTTGTTTTGTTTTTTTGAATTAAAAGCTAGTATTAGTTTGACAATGCAGAGCTGCCCTGTGTCCTGCTCCCTATGATCAAACAAGACCTCTCTTTTTCTGTGATGTTTATAGAACTACTAAAGATATTAGAGCAGGAGGGTGGAATATTTTTAGTGGCATGATCTTACAAGAAATTCTACCTGAGCCAAAGGAAAGAACATGAGATGGAGCAGAGCTTTACTATAAAACTACATATTAACCTCTCTCACTCAATTTTTTTGCAATAGCACTATTGAAGTAACTCAGTATTTCCTTCCCACACAGGTGCTCCAGTTGTTGACAGAAGTCTTAAGTCTAGTAAGTCCCATGTGGAGAATATTGAAGATTTCCAATATCTAACAGGTAAGGCTTATTATTTAAGATTTTAGAAGTATAATAAATTATTGCTGCAGTTTTATAAATGTCTTAAAATATCTATTTTATAGAGGCTCTTATAATGAAAAAAATAAAAAGGAATAAGCTATCCAGAGCAATCTTTTTGATGCAAAAGGCTGCACAGAAGTTCCCTGAAGAGTTAACTACTACTGCCCAAAGGCAGCTACTGGAGGTAATAAGAAAAATCTTGATAGAAATTCTTTATCATTAGCACAGTTTTTCATGTTCTGTGTAATTAAGACAGGGATTGCTCCTTCTTATAAAAAGAAGAAAAAATTGAAGGAACTTGAGGATCATCGTGTGTTTTTAACTTCTGTTGTAAATTTTTTTTCCTGAGAAGTTTCATTATGATGAAAGAATAAAGTGACCTTAAAACAAGGAAAGAGCACATCCCCAAATTTTGTGTAAACATGTAGATTGGAGGAAATCTGAGAGAAGAGAGTGTCTTTCTTTCTACAGCTAATCACCTAGATTTTGCAGTATGAACCTATACATTGCCAAAAAGTCATTCAGGTTTCCTTATTGTAACCCTCAACATTGTTCTTTTTATTTTTTCCTTCTGTAAGTTGTCTGAGAATACTTCGGCTGGTGATGATGACATGGACTTTATTTTATTCTTATTAAATGAACAGTTTAGATATTGGGATTCTGGAATCTATTGGAACTAAATGTAGATTCTACCTGTGCTCTTTTCAGTCTCTTGAAGGTAGTGGGAGTATTTCCACTGACCCTTGTGCCAGCATCTGTCCATGAAAATTGCCTGCTCATCAACAGAACTTAGAATTTCTTTATAGCCTATACAACAGATAACAGAATCTGCAATTTTCACAATATAATTTATAAAAGAGTGTTTTATACAAGAAGTTACCAGAAAGTGGTTTTCTTTCATGTGCCAAAAATTTGGAAGCACGATAATTAATACATATATTTATTACATCAAAAGAATGCTAAAACTGGATCAGAAAAGGCATGCATAAAAATCTCTCACATACATTTGTAAAAGATGTGTTGTTTATGAATGCCATAAATATATCGGGTGTAGTGATATGGTATGAAAGTTTTAACTGTAGTCACCAATGAAGACTTACAAGCAATTCCCAAGAAGTGTGTGGTTATCCCTAACAAACATTTACCAAGCTCTTACGCAGACCTTCACTACATTTTGCTTCTGTGCACTTTTCACCAAGAAAGATGTAGATAAAAGAATATAATATATCTGCAACTAGTTGTCAGAAAATGTCAGAATTCACTTTGTCTGGGCAAACTTAGCATGATCTCTTTTGATATTTGTTTTATGATGAAATATTAAATTATATACCCAATTAATTTTCCTCCTTGAGCTGGATGGTGCTCACTTAATAAACAGCAAATCCATACTTTTCTTTTCATGCTTTTGCTTTTTATATTATAGAGTTCTATATAGAATTACTTGCATCTCCTGGTCTTTTCTGCTGCAATCAGCACAATATGATACAAATCTGTTCTTATTATGTAGCAAAATAGGAAGCAGTTTATTTTATTTTGAGAAGCATACAAATAACCATTTCTCATGCAGTAAACAAATGAGTAGGTATGGAAACTTCTGAGTCATACGTGTATACTCAATTACATCAAACTGCTCGATGAGCTACTGTGCAGCCTTCCATTTTTATTATTTCTCTCAGAGTTTAATTCTTCCTTCCTGACCTATGTGTCTAGTTGGACATCCAAGTCTTTACAGAATTGGATACACTGGAAGTTCTTATTGACCAGTTGTAAAATTGAATTAATGTGATTAACTTAATACCATGGTGCAAGTCTGTGACAGAGGCAGGGATAAAATATGGTTTATCACAGGTCAAGCATTTGGGGTTTTTATGGTGACATTTGGTTTCCTCAACTGTAAGATTATTCTTTTTCCTCTTGCAACACTGCCACATTTATTGTCTTCCAAATTCTGCAATTAGTGAAGTACAGGTCATGCAGTACCACACAACATTATCTTATTCGGTCTGGGAGTATTTCCATCCTTGCATTAATCAGAAATATGTCCTTAGATGAGAATGAATCTGTGATTCTTTTAATTAAAAATTGTATCATAGGACAGCTTACCATGAAGAAGTACAGTTTTTAAGGAAACAATGAAGCTTCCCACTACAGATTGCAAAAGTTGAATGGTTATGTGATGGAAAGACTCACTCCCTATCTTGTTCTTTGTCTTATATCATTCCTTGAATGTGTCCCACTGGGGTGGATGCAACCCTGATCTAAAGGAGGACGAAGTGGGGTGGAGTGGTGGGGCTGTGAAAATGATTAACTATGTGAAAGGCTCTGTTAAATCTTAGCTCCCTGTTTTACTCATTTCATTATAAATCTTAATCTTTTTGTAATTTTTGGACATAAGATTCCAGGTTTACTCAGTCTGCAATCTGACCCACTATGGTGTAGTCTTCTAAATGTATGAGGACAGAAACAAGGAACTGTTAAGGTGCAATATTATTGGATTTTCATTGAATTACCAAAATTACCAATATATTGGTTTGGGTTTTTTTCAGTTTATTTTTCAGACTGAGCTCAGCCTAAATCTTTTGTCCAGCATAGGATACTAAAAGACATCAAATAAAATTTCTAGTTGTAGGAATATGTAATTTCTTGTCTCTACAAAAAATGTAATTTTTCTAAGGCAACCTTGTTCCTTCATCTCTGGGAGTTGGCCTTTTTGGCTTTGATGTGCACTGATACAGAAATACTAAGTTCTTGATATTAGATTTCCAAGTTAAGTTCCTCTTGTACTGACAATGAAATCAAGGTGAAGAAATGTACCAATTTACTATTCAGTCAAGTAAGAAAAAAGTGTGCCCTTGATCTCCAACCAAATGGCCACGTAATCACTGTATGCAGGGGATCCCCAGTTCTTTGAAAGACTAATAGACTGTCTACAGCTAACCAAGGGGCAAATGGCTTAGCCCTACTTTTTCTGGACCCACATTCTCCTGGCTTTTCTTTATTTCTAGACTTTATTTCTTTCCTCTATTTCCGAAGTACAAAAAAATCAGTCTAACTGCTCCCACAGCTCCTTCAGAAATTCCACAGGTTAAGTTTCCAGCTCTCTTCTAAATAGGAGTTGATATCTTTTTTTTTCTTGTTGGAGTTAATTGCTGGCTGGCATTAATTGTTTATCAACATTATTTGTGATCACTGTCTTTTTTCCTATAGGTTCTTCCAAAACCAGATATGCCTCTTTCATATGCAGCCCTGCATCCTCTAATTGTGAAATTAATCTGCATATGTAAGCTTACACAAAGTTCATCCTAATTTAGGATGTAGGATAATATGATAAGATACTGAAAGTTTTCTACATAGCAGTGAAATTTTCTACAATTATTTGAAAATAATTTATAAATTTTAAATCTGTCTGATTGTTACATTTTAATGGTTTTCGCTTTTGTTTTAATTTTAATCATAGGAAGCCCTAACTTTAATTGAGCAGGTTGAAGCTGAACAAAGTGCGTTGTGTCGCAGTCTCAAAGAAGCTATGAGCAGCAAGAAAAAAAGCAAGACTCCTCCTCCTCCTCTATTACTTTCTAGATCACATTGCTCCATGACATTTAAACCAGCCCCGTTTGATTCGGATATTCAGGTAATGTTTTTCATTATGACTGCATGAGAAATAACTGAACAATACACAAGAGTAAAAGTTGTTTCTACAGTGCTATACCAACACATTTTTCTTTGTTTCTGAGAAGATTATGTTATTCTGACTTAATTGTATCCCTTTTTTTCCTCAGTGAGTCAGTTTTCCTCTGTGACTCACTGTTTTGATCTTCACATTTGCATGAAAATTTCTTAATGCCGTGCAGCATGTTCCTTGGTGCTTCTGTTGTCTAACACTTACTTATTCCATTTATCAAAAGCTCATTTTCTTGCTTAGGGGTTGATATACTCCTGGTTTCCCTCTGCAACTGTAGTCAGCCCTGATTTGCCATTGGTAAATCCATTCTGACTGCTCCAAGTCACCTATTCTCCTCCCCTTGTCAGAAAGGATTCAAACAGGCCGAAGTATGGAAAATACACTAGCTGCAGTTTCCTTGAGAGAGAAATTTTCATAGTGATTTTGCAAGCTTCTTCAAAATAAGCATGTGTATAAACCCAGTGGGAACTCAAATCTTATTAATAGTGGTAAAAATGTTTCTGTGAACAGTTGTTTCATAGCCAGCAGTTTTATTGCAGTTTTGTTAATGAATTTCAAATAGATTAATTATCCTTTTTGTCCTTATTGAATATAAAGTAAGATTAAAAAAAATCTTTAAAATTTGATAGTTCATTTGTTTTAGTAAGTGTTCAGTCTTCATTTTGTTTGATACAGGAGAATAAATACTACATCTTGGGCCACTAGATGGCGAAATGTGATTATTATTCCTATAATTTGAGCCCAGATAGTCTAGAATTGTTTTTCTAAAGTTACACGTAGCTGTTGAGCAGACAGGAAAGGGATTTTTTTAATGTAGAAGGTATTAACTGAATACTTAGGGTTTAGTTAGTTTCTTCGGATAAATGTATGCCTAGGATTTAATTAGACATATGTAGTTCTTGTACTAGGAGTCAAAATACCTCTTAAATTTTCAGATCTTAAAGCTCATTTGCTGAAAATAATCTCCTCATTTCAATAACACCTTCTGAAAAACAGTCATTATTCATTGTAAGACAAATTTTCTTAGAGGACGAGAGCTCGCATTTGAGGTGTGGAAATCGAGCAAGAGAAGCCAGAAACCAGAATGACTGAGCGAGGATCTGCTTCTCAAACTGAGGAGTAAGAAAGAAATACACAGCCAATGGAGCTCTGAGGAATAGGGTAACTCAAGGTGGGGTTAAGATAGTGGAGAGTCATCTGTTTTTATTGCCACTCTAGTATATCTAGTTCTCCAGCTAAATAAATTATGTTTTTAGTGCAGTTAGACTACACATTTTTATGACCAAGCTGAGTTCTTTTGCAGAGACTGCTTTCACAAAACTTCTACAGTCCACGTTAGGCAAAAGTTGGAAATAATACTGTGCATCAAGTAACTTTGTTCTCATTTTCTTCAAAGGTTTCATGGTACAGTATTTTGGGCTGTGTGGCTGGAGGAAATAATACGAAAGTAAGGTTAAATAGCAATAAACTTCAAAATTCAGGAGAACAGGTAAGCCTGTAAGAGGTAAAACTTATTTAGGTCATTCTGTCTTCCTCTACGAAAACCCAACTCTAAATCTCTATCTGGCATATTTTTTAAAATCATGTAACTAGCTAAGCCTTTGACAAACTTTTCTATCTTTACACCAAAAAAAGTCTGGGAAACTTTTTTGAATAATAAATCATTCAAAACCTTCAAGTTAAATAAATCTGTCTCTTGTTATAACTATGTTTTTTTGAGTGATATCTAAGAAATGCAAAAGTAAAAAAGTATATGAAGTATTTTTACAGTGTGCTCCAGACACTACTCTTCCCAGGAATAAAAAAAAAAAGGAGGAATTCTAAACAGATAAAAATTCATTATTTTTCTTAATTCTGTAAATTCTATCAGCTATTTCTTCTAAACAAGACATTGCCTTACTTAATTCTGGCAGCATGGCCATATAACTTTCAACAACCTTCATGTTCAGACATGGTTTACTTTTAGGTACATGCTCTTTCCCTTTCATGCTGTGAACATGTGGTATGGTGAATCCTCCAACACATCTTTAACTACTTATGACTGATCATATTTACTGTGTTGGTACTTTGATGTTATTTATTCATTACAATTTGACTAATTTTTTGAATTTTGCTTGGTTGGTTAGTTGGTTTGGTTTGGTTTTGCATTTTTGGGTAGGGTTTTTTTTCCTTTGAATCACGTTCTGATGTTTCTGCACAGAAACTTTGTTTCTGGCAAAGTTCTAGTTTTCTTTCACTTATGCCTGCTATTGCATTATTCTCCTGAATGACAACAATGAACCATCCAAATACTGTGCATTTTATGATATAAGAAAGGAGCAAGAAAGCTTCAGCGTGTCCTCTTCAGCAGATTTTTCTGTAGTCTAACATGTCATTGATCACCTCAGTGCTCATTTCTGTATCTGGAAATCTCCATGAAGAGTTCTGTTCTTTGCAGGGTTGTGCTTTGTGACAGAAGAATGATCACAACCTCTTTTGCCTGATGTTTCAAGCTTTCCTGGCTTTTTAAGCAAGCTCTATATTAGCACTGGTAGACTTGATGGAGAGGGAATCTTCCCCTTTGCACCTGTTCCCCTGGCTCCTCCCTTAAAGGAAAGTGTATCAAAAGAGAAGGTGTGTGTAGGTAATGGCAGTGGAGGCTTTGATGTTATTCCTGGTACTCTGATCATCAAATCCAGAAAATCAAGCTTCCTGTGATGTTCAGTGAGTTAGTTTCAGTATACCATCCTGTGCCAGGTGTATTGTTTGACTGGTGACTTTAACTCCACTGCCAGCTGTTTTTTTCCATGAATTTGCTGCAGCCTATCCAAGTCATTGACTGTCTTAGCTCTGGCAGGCACTGGAGACACAGACCTGAGGTTAACCATATGCCTCAGCAATGGAACTTCTGTTTGCTGTAGGATTTACTTCTGCAAAATGCTTATCTGCAGACAAAGTCTGTATCTGCTGACTTCAAGAAAAAGGTTTAGAGTTCTCGGGGATCGAACAATCTATCAGCTTACCATAATGGGATGTTGCAGGCTGCTGTACACTCATTTCTAGTCTGCTGGTTCAGGAGTCAGCCCCAGCATTTGAAGGGATTTCTGTTTTTCAGAGGTCTCTATAGGAAGGCCAGACTGTGTTTGAATAAGAACATTGTGTTGATGCTGTGTTGTGATGATCTCAAGTCTCATGTTGTCCTTTCATCACTGGCACTTGTTTCAAGACCTTTGAAGTCTTTAAATCTTCCTTGTGTAAGTCATCCTGGTTACAGAGGGGAAGGTGGAAAATCCTGTTAGGGGTGAACCATGATGCTAAAGTGCAGGTACACAATTACTTGAAGGAAAAATGAAGATCTTGGAAGTAATGTTTGCTTCACAAACTCCAAACTGCTGTTAATGGTGCTGAAAGGGCCAGAGATATCTCTGCCTGTATCTGACACAAGAGGGTGGTATGTATGAAGGAGAGCAGTATGGTCTTTTTCTGGGTGCACGGCTCAGGGCCAGAATGTTTCAGCTCAGTGACTGCAAGCATGCACAGTCACTGTGTGAATGTTCAAATGGACACAGGTATCTCAGAAAAATGTCAGGTCCTGGTACTTAACTGTACTCATAGTTTATGTGCTCTGTAAGAGCATCAGCTTTTTTCACCTATCATTTCATTGTTTTCTCATCATTTTTAAGAATTTAGTACAAGAATCTAGTATATGGCATGCTGTTAATCTAGGCTGTACTTTGATTGTATCCAAGACCATTAAATAATTTGTTTAGCAATAAAAGTTTAGGATTTGAGATTTGTTTTTGATATGAACAGTGTGTGTAACTAGAAAAATATTTTTATTGGTAGATATCAGCGGCTGGGAAAATCCTCTTAGAAGTACGAGGCTTAGATGCCAATGAGAGATATGTGTTTGCTGTCGCAGCGTATTCTTCAGATGGAAAACTTATTGGTGATGCCATTGGGCAAATGACAAAGCCAATCCTTGCCTATCCACCCCTTTCTGCTACTACTGTTCGAGCATATCTAACTCAGGTAGGGTTAGAGGATGAGAAGGAACGCATACTTTAATTCGCTTGTAATTACTTGTTTTCAGTGGTAGTTCTAAAAGTGCACCTGGTGACAACTTGAGACCTTCTTGCTCAAAGCTCAGTAAGCACAAATCACAATTTTAACATAAAGAATAGCATATCTAAGTAAGTTTATTGTTAATTCAAAATTATTGGAAATGTCAGGTTAAGTGGAAAGGACTCTCTCAGCTGGTTTTCTTACCCATCTCTGTTTTCCAGTCTGCTTTTAAGTTCTTTTTTCTTTTTTCTTTGGTTTTTTCCATTTTTTTGATTGAGACGAAGTACTAGAAATCATCTAATTAGTCATGATGAAATTAAAAATGTTTTTGAACTTATCAGGTATCAAAGCCAACCATCTTCATATTGAAATTAGTTTTGTAATGTGAATGACCACAAAGGTTGTCAGATCTTCATCATAATCTTCTGTGTTCTTACTAAAGGGTATTTAAAACAGATCGTGACATAGAGAAAAGTGAAATTGTCTAGCCCTAGAGATAGATCATGGGGAACAGTCTTCTTAAGGCTTTCCTAAAATATTCCACTATAAGAGGCATCCACGTGAATTTGTGCCTACTTATTTGACTTAGTTTACAACCCATTATTCAGAGCAGAAGGGCATTCTGAAGCCTTAGCAAAAGTGAAATGAGCCTAGATGAATTTATATGCCTTCAAAAACTGCAGCACGGTGCCTAAAGTATTCCACACAGGGCTGCTTGAGCATTGGTCAGCAGTCAAGGAACTCTTTTGCTTTCTCTGATGCTAAATCTGACCCACACTAAAATTAGTAGAATCAGATTGTTGCTCCATGTATTTTATTCAAATATGTCAGAATATTCTTAGAGAAAATGTAAATTTACATGTTGTGGGGAATCTTGAAACCTTCTTTGTCCTATAATTATATCTGACTTGGTTATTTGATGGATTTTCAACTTGCTGTTTGTTTGTTTTGTAGGTAGCCTACCAGACTGGCAACTTTGGATTAGCCAGGGCAGCATTTTCACCAATGTGGGATTACTTTGTTTCAAATGCTTCTCCACTGCCTCCCAAAGCAGCAGTTATTTCTGAAAGTAGTAATTTGACTCTATCTGGAAAAAGGTAATTGGTGAAACAAAATTTAAATAATGGTTAATTAATTATCTGTAATTATTGTCTAATTATAGATGTGCACATTTTATTTAGAAGAGTTTCAAGTTGTGGAATTTTGTTCAGGTTTGTGATATGAAAACCATCTAAAAAAGTTGTGAAATGTATTATAAAAATATAGTGGTTTATAATTAGCAGAGGATTTTTGCTATTTATGGAACTGCTAACATTTGCACACCTAATTCTTTGTAATAGCTGTTTTCTTAAGATAATTGGGAAACACTTCGAAAGTGGGTACTAGTTTTGTGTGATGCGTTTTCATATGCAAAATGTATAATATGCACTGGGTTCTTGACTTTTCAACTAAGGGAGCAATAGATCTCAGAAATTGTGAAAATTTTGTCAAGAACATCAATTAAAACAGGTAAATGCTTGCAAATTTTATTTTGGGGTGGATATATAATGTCCCAATAATCTTTGCATATTCTAACAGGCTTTAGAAATATTTAATTCTTTCATGAAGAAATTTCAAATGTTTAACCATAGTATTTTAAGTTTTTCCTAGCCAGCTAGAAATTTTGTGGTTGCATTTACTGAAATTCAATAGATCAGGTTCAGAAATACATCAGAAATATTCCCAGATAAAAGAAATTTTTATGAAATAATAGGCATGAAATATTATACGAAAAATAGTTTTAAATGTAAGTCAGCTATTTATTATTTGAAAATGAATTAACATCCAATATAACTGAATACAATTCATCAACTCCACTTTTGTGTAATTCTTTTTAGGCTAATTCTTCCATTAAGAAAGTTTTGGTAAACTTGTGGAGGAGGTACATAAAAATTTCACAGCATCTCTGTTTAAGTTTGACAGACCGGCTTAGTCTTGAAACCATAATGAAAAGCAGCAACTTTATTGTATGTGTATTAAGAGTTCTTGAACGTTTCAAGAATTAAAGAAGTAATAAAGGTATTTGTTTCGAGAAATAGCTGTTAGGGGGATTTCCTTTAAGCTTTGTCAGAATACTTCCATTTCCACTTTGCAAAGAAATTGGACTCGCTAAAGGGACAGTAGAGGGAGCCTGAAGGAAAGGAAACCTGTGTTTCCAGCCAGAAGCCCTCTTGGTTATACCTTGGTAATGTCAAGTGTGTGAATGTCTATTTGATCTTCCTGCTCGAGTTTCACTCTCTTTCAGGAAATACAATGGAGGAGAAGAAAGAATTTATTTCTCGTCCTTCAAAATCATAGGATTTTTCCTGTAACAAAAATATAAAAAAAAATATAGCAAGTACAAATGCCCTTCTGTCCCCAGGAAAGAAAAGAAAAACAACTAAAAAACATCTTGACAGAAAAGCAGACAAACGAAAAGAGATTCTTTTGAGACTTGTAATATGAGACATAAGTGTTGAAAAGGGGTCTGTTAGTAATACTTTGTAATGGACTTCACAACTGCATGTATCAGTGTCAGAATACAGAAGAACAATGTGTAAAAGGAAACAGTGAAAATAAATAAGCTGTAGCATCCCAAGTTTTCAAAGACAGTTCAAAATTAGTTTCACCAGATTGGATGATATAAATAAGGAAAATTTGTCTTACGGTAGTAGAAGGTGGACAGCAATTTCAAAAGAAGGCTTATATTTATTTATTTATTTTAATTTAGAAATTTTAAGCATTTTTTTCAGTTTTATATATAAATCTTTTTTCCAGAAGAAGCTATAGTAATTCTTTTTGTCCATAGTTTTAAAGCAAAAGACTTCATTTTATTATAATGCAGTTTCAGGCCTGTGAGATCTGAATCCTAATTAACATTCTTTTACTGTTCTTTTGCTTTTGTATTTCACAGGTTACGTCTTGAAGCTGTATCTCAGACTTCTCCTATTACCTTGCACCTCTTTTTGAGGAATATATTTGCTGTCTCTGACATTAATGTCATAGAAGGAGCACTCTTCTGTGATTCCATCTGTTCCAATGAGATATTTTATACGGAGCAAGTATGTGTGCCTTAAAATAATATACTGGATTTGATTTTACTTTTTCATCAGCTTTATTTCATCATTGCAAGATAGATGTTGCAATGAACTAATCCTATTTACAGAATACTCCATTTTCCTAGGGTTATGTGGTCTTTCTTTCTGAAGTATTTCAGAAGCTGTTGGTTGTTTACATCCTGCTGGAATGATGGATCCTCAATCCGATATTTCCTAATCCAAAGCCCACTGATTCCTACTGAGGAAGGATTTTCCTTCACTTCAGTGGTGATAGACTATAGTTTAAGAAAGAAGTATAATAATTGTCATTTTTGTCCTACTAAGATGTACCTTGAATTTTTATAAAACATTTATGCTATTTAATGTATTTTCATTAATATGTAACTTCTAGCAGGTTTTCATGGTTTTAATAGAGTAATATTTTATTTCAGACATTTTAATCATATAATGGCATGTTAATGACCAAAAAATCCCCTTTCTTTTTTATTTGGATAGTCAAGCTTTGCCTCCTGTATTATTGCATTCCTCTTCTGTTCCTTTCTTTGCTGTAGCACTTGTAAAAACTGTGAGCAGTTGATTATTCAGTGACTTTACTAGATCAACTTGCACTTGCCAGGACTGCATCAGATAACTTGAAGGGAAACGAAGGAATTATCCTTCCCTTACCTAGTCTGAGAGGATACCATGTGAAATTTCCATTCTACATAGTTTGAGGTTATTAATCAGCTTCAGTTTGTAAATCCTATGGGCAAACTCAGAGGGCACAATTAGATCAAGAGCAATTGTTTCGTTTAGAATCAGGAAAAATGTGTTTCTTAATATACTTCTAACAGGTGCCAATGTAAATTCATTTTTAAACTTTTCTTTTACTTGCTGCTTATCCTGCTTTTTAAACTGCAATAACATTTGTGTTCTTCCACTCTCAAATGATTTGAAACAACAGAATGCATATTTAAATCAAAATGCATTTTTCTTTTACAGGTTGCTAGATTAGCAGAATGTGAAAGAATGGCTGTGGCAATTGAACTCAGCAATTGGTTGAATGATGCAAGTTACTCCCTGCAGTCTGTTGTACAATGTTATGGCCTCCTCGCTCCACTGATTTATCACAAGATTTTTTCAGTTCCAGTAGTTCAGGTGAGAGCGTTTTAAGACAAAGCAGCTGTCAGGTCTTGCAGTTACAGTGATTCAAATTATACTTAAAAAAGCAGTGCAGTTGGAGAGCTAAATATCTCGGCTTTGACTTCTTAATAGCTGATGAAAGAAAAAAGCCTTTTATAGTTTTATGTGTCCTCAGTGCATATATGTTCGATGTATGCTGCACCCATTCTGCCTCAGATATGGTGAAGTAACTGCAGAGTATTGATTGTTTCTTCTGGGTGATTGTTGGTATTTTAAACTGTAGCAGAATCTACAATATAACTTCTACTTGCATGTTATTTGCAGATGGCAATTTTGAGAAAAGCAGCATTTGCCTGTGGTTTTGGTTTGTTTTTAAAAAAATTTGGAGTATTTGCTCCATATACAGTTTTGTTTTCTTCTTAAAGAAAAGAAAGCTATTCAATGTTTTAATAATGCAGTCTTTCATTTTCAGGCATGTGCTGCTTTCCAGATGCAAGCACCTTCTCTTTGAAAACAGAGTACCCAAATCCTTCCCTGCCATTTCTGAAGCAGCAGATGTGTTTTTTAGGTTCAGCAAGGATACAGTAGAAACATGCAAATTTTTTTCCTGTAATTATTTTGTTTTTGCAGCATACTGGAAAGATTTTTCTTTCATTTGAAATTCTGACCATCTCAATATATTTTTAAGTAGTCCTCCAGTGGGATTATGTAATCTTGCTGAATTAAGCATTCTTGGATTTCATGTTAATTAAATCAGCAAAAATATCCATCATGTATCTGTAATTGAATATCTGGGATTTTATGTGAACATGTCATTTATTCCAAAGGACTGGGGTTGAAAACTTGAAACTGTTAAATGAAACAGAAATTTTATTATTGGCATTTGTAGAGCTAACGTTTCATCCTATCCATTAGATTTCAAAATATTTTTAAAGTTCGCCATCAAGTACAGTAGGCTGTATGGAGGTACAGGCTTGTAAG
Source organism: Origma solitaria (assembly GCA_013397895.1). Classification (NCBI taxonomy): domain Eukaryota; kingdom Metazoa; phylum Chordata; class Aves; order Passeriformes; family Acanthizidae; genus Origma; species Origma solitaria. Next base: position 1,023,129 of record VZRL01006550.1, on the reverse strand, counting down.
TAAGCTCCAGACTCCAAACTTCGTTTTTTTAATTTGCAGATCCTTATTAAATGCTTGGCTATCCTCCAAGAAATTCCAAGTGCTACTTTGCAGAGGACACAGGAAGGATGTTATGAGAGTATTCAGCATATGATAGCTTGTACTTCATTTCATACAGCAAAGGTGTGGTGTGTATTATTGTGCTTACAGCTTAATTTGAGATATAGCTTTTGTCAATTAGAGAAAAAAAGAAGAGATTTGGTAAGCTGGTCTTCAGGATAATATCTTAGAGAACTAGCACTCTTAAATAATAAAGGCATACAAATATTTGTTAGTATTTTTGAATTAGTGCATTTTATATAATAAAGACATTTTGACTTTCTTAGTATTTATTTGTTCAGAAAATAGTGGCTATTAGTCCATATAATCAAATATACTTTTTATGTCATTGTGTGTCTTTTTACATGTAAGGTAGTACTATTTTCAATAAGACATATGTGTAATATATATGTTTCAAAGTTTATTTAATGCAAATAAGCCATATTTGTAGTTTTAATCAGATTAACATATCTGTTTTAGTTGCTAATTAGATCCAAGAGACTTTATACTGTTTAGTCATGCATGCTGGCAGAAATAAAAACACCTTGACTTTCAACCATAATATATCAGTGCAGATGACATTTATGATCCAGATACTCAGTCTATTTAGTGAGATAAGGAGAAATATGGTACTGGATATTTTCCTGAGGTATAGAGACATGCTACAGCTAAATTACTCGCTATCATAAATATGTGATACTGGAAAAGTCAGCTTTCCTCTAGCTTTGAGTACACCTCAGCTAAGAGCTCATACTGAAGCTGAGCTGTGGCTAATGATTTGAGGGATTCCCTCATGCTGGTGGTTCCTCAACTTGGTCTTTATAGGAGCTGAGTTTCTGTGCTCACCTGACAAGACCAGATCAGTATCAAATAAGCCTAAAAATGCTCCACAAGGATAGCATGGTTGTGAGGCCAGGAGCCAAGGGCAGTGCCATGGCTGGCAGAGCAGCAGCTGGTAGGCAGGTTCAGCCAGGCATGCAGATTATCAGGTGAGTTTGTGGTGATGAGGCAGGTCAGCCTTTGAAGCTGGGAAGTCAGTCTGCAGGTCAGGATAAGGTCTGGTGAGGTGGCTAGGGTCAGACAGAGCCCAGCAGGCTGGTCCATCATGATGGGAACTGTCTGAGGTCAAGCTCAGAAGTTAGTCCATGGGCCAGGTGCCCAGTCTGGTGGATCCATTGCCACACCCAGGCATGGCTTGGAGCAAGCTGGAGACTAGCACTGCTGCCATATAGGAGCCAGCAGGGACTGCAGGCTTAGACTTGGGCTGAGAGGGAGCTCCTGGCCCCACAGGTATAGGTCAAAGGTGAATGCTGTCAGGGCCAATAAAGCCATTTTGGAACCTTGAAACCTTGATTAGGTGTTTGTTTGTTGTTGGATTCCTCAGCTAAATGATTACCACTTATATTGCTGATTTTCTTTTTCCTTAGAGATAGCATTTCAACAGGATAGCATACAGAGTAGCAGAGAGAATGAGTGAATTGCAAATGCTTCTCATTAAACCATGCTATATGGTTTTCTTTTGACTTACAGTCAGGTCATGTACTGTGTTTATCCTAAGGTAATCTGTACACTTAGTATCACAAAGGCAAAGATCCTAATGTGAAGTTAGCTTGCACACAGTAGAAGCACTTGGGCCTTTAGAGCTCTATCTAAAGAAGATAAAGCCATCTGAAAACATTTGCTACACTGTTAATTTATAAATTTCATAATTTAAAAATTTTCCCCACTCCTTTCACTAATACAGTTGGGATTTTAAAATGTGCACTTGATACCAGAGAGGTAAATGAGGATCATTTAGTTACACTTTATGTTCTTTGATAGCAGTACTGCCTGAGAACAGGGAGAGTGTCTATCACAGCAATAAATACTTCTGGGTAAATCTTTCTATTCTCTGAGGGATAGGCTAAGCAGAAGTAGAACACATAGATAACATATCTGCAATTCCAATTATTTTACATGTCTATGGTCCTGGGGTTTTTTATTAAAAGAAACTTGTGTATTGAGTAATTAATTTCTGTTTATAATATTCATACATTTTTACAATTATAAGTAGACAGTAATGAAATATTATATATTATGTAAACAAAAAAAATATAACAGATGATTCTTTAATAGGTACTACATTCATGGAAAGAGTATGAACTTGCAGCAATTATCATTAACTATGGGAAAAAATTGTTGGTCTCCTCACCAACAGTTTCACTCAGCCTGCCTGGAGGTGTGAAAACTGCAGAAACACGCACTGGCAAAGAGGTAAAAGTAGTTGCTCTGGTTTTTACTTTTTCTTTTCTCTAAATTCTGTGTTCTATTATTTTGAAGACTAGATTTATTAATTTTTTTTATTCTGGAATCATAGAATGGTTTGTGTGGAAGGGACCTTAAAGATCATCTAGCTCCAACCCCCAGCCTTAGCAGGGACACATTCCACTAGACCAGCTTGCTCAGTGACCTGTCCAGCCCAGTCTTGAACATCACCAGAGACGGGGAGTCCCTATGCCTGACAAAATGTGCTGTGCTAAAATAATCATGAACATAATTTTTATTTCATCAGAAAAGAAAAATAACACAATATTGATGAAATTATAATATATAGATTTAGAAGAGTTGAGATCTGAGCTAAATTCCACTATTGACATGCTGGTTTTAATTAAGTTAAAGCTAAGCTTTCATGACAAAGTATTTGATATTTCAGAACTGTTTCTCAAGGGCATCCCATTTAGCTGCAATGGCAAAAGCAGCAGAAAATCTGAGTACTCTTGAAACAAGTCTCCTCAAACTGACAGAACAAGGTGGGTGTACTGTTGAAACACTTCTTACCTTTTTCTATGGAGTTTTCTCTGGTTTATTGTAAAAAAAACTTTTACTGAAGAAGTACTTCTTATATCTTCCACAATGAATCAACCGAAGCAATAATGATCTTGGTAGCAATCACCTGGTAGTGATGTGTGTATTCATATTTTTTGTAATTTCCACTGAAACACTGATTTCTGCTTTCAAAGGAATTTTCATTTGCGTACAATTCTGCAAATATATATGTTCTCCCAATCTGTTTAAGTTGGTTTCTATGTTATTTAGGCATTTTTTTATCTTCTTAAATCAGAAAATGCAGTAGAAAAGACCGCTGTCCATTTATAGCTTGTTTTAATACCCTGCCAATTCTAGTAGTATTGACCACTGAGGGAAACTTTAGTGGAGAAAACTCTCCCTGAAGAAAGTTAACAGAAATTGTCCTTTTTGTGAAGGAATTGCATGCATACTCGTATTAACTACCTTTTAACTCAGGAAGGAATACATGAATTTTAAAATATCTTATAGTCTGTATCAAGCACAAGAATTTTCTGGCTAATAATTCTGTCAAAGCTTGGTGAATTAACAAGTAAGAATTATAGAGAAAATTTGGTTAGAACTTAAACTCAGAGACACTACTGATTTTTTCACATTATATTTATTTGGCATCTTGTACTCCTTGGGGCCTGGATAGAATTGTAGAATGATATAGATTGGTAGGCATTTCTGGAAGGTATTTATTCCAACCCCCTCCTCAAAACAGGTACAATTAGATCAGGTTGCTCTGAGGCTTGGCCAGTCAAGTTTTGAATCTGACGAAAGAGATTCTGCAACCTTTATGGGCAACCTGTTCCAATAGTTGACCACCCTTGAACTCATGTTCCAGTTATCACCCATCATATCTGTGTATGTGTTTGTTCAGAAGAGAAAGCATTCTGGTGAAAAATAGGACAAGGAGTGATGGAAAAGTTCCGTTAATCTGTGCATTAATCCTTCATTTTTGCTGCTCATGTTGGTGCTTCCATTCCTGCAGAACGAGTTACAGAATGAAAGAATTCTGTGAGTTAATTGAAAATCACATTGATTACTGAATAGAAAGTTAAATTAATAGATTGATCAGTTAGAAAAAAGCACATTTTCAATAGCTAGCAAATAATTGATGACGAGAGTCTGCTGTGTTGTTGAAGTAGCCGATTTGTCAATAAGTTTCAGAATACAAACTGAGAAGAAGCCTTTTGGTGAGGCCATGCAAAGTTTACAGCTGTCCTTACAAATATGTAAGAATAGTTTAGGACAATGTGCACACCTGTAGGGCATGCTGTTAAAAATGTTTTGGGAAAAACCTTGTCATAGGAAGTCCTTGTAATTGGATCAACACTTACCATTCCATTGATGATAGTCTACAAGAAGAATGGAAAAGAGCTGAATCTGCTTCTTTCAAAAGAAGAGAAAAACAAAATATTTCACACAGAGTACAATTTAAATTCTGAAATTTCAAATCTTTTCCCATTTAAAAAATTTTGGGACATATTTTACTTTGTGAAAATGCTTATTTGGAGCAATGTATTTTTGAACTTGCCAAATATGAGAAAGTAGTAAGAAAGGATGTCCTAAAAAGAAAATTTGTAAAAGTGTGCTTTTCCTATTGGCTGTGCTGTTTAATTGGACATTATTTGCATTCAACAGACTTAAACTGACTGCTCTCAGTGGAGGTTGTAACTATTGATCCACTATTACAGCTGCTTCCAGAGTGCATTTTTAATCTTCCTTTTTTCAGGGGTTCACTGCATTGGTATTTTTCAACCACAGGACTTGTCTGGGCACAAAATTTGCAGGTGGTGTATCTTTATTGAGGAAAAGTAACAAGTAGCACATGTAACATTGTTTTGGTGCTGATCAGCTGATCAGCTGGTAATACTGTTGTGTTTAACTGCCAGAAGCTTGAATCCAAGTTATTTTCCTGTATATTCTGTATACTATTTATATCGAAGAAATTATATATATTTACACCTCTATCTGTATAATATATATTATTTTAAGAATGCAAATAAAGTTCTATACATATATTTATGTAAATATTCAGGTTAAGAAAAGAAATCCTCTACGTACTTACCCTATCCATATGCAGAGCATGAAAGTAAGCACTAGTCAATAGTAGTATCATGTGATCAGTTCATGCTGTATAGCCTTAAATACATTTTTTGGCAGGTCCTTTCTGCACATTCTCCTCTACATACGATTTGCATGGATCTTTGTTAGACCTCTGATGAACTCCAGACATCCTCCTTATTAGTCTAGTAGCTGAAAGTTCAATCAGTCACATCTGTAAGCTCTGAAGTTGTACAGCTACTTACATTAGAAGAAAAGAGCAAGCATTTGAATTTCTCTCTGGGTGACAGTGAGAGATTTAAAAGCTAACTCTGTCCTAGAGAAGGATTTTTTAAATTTTCAGTTACAGTCCCAGGTGGAGTTTCTATTGTATATTCTCATTGTTTTTCATAATGGATTTAATTTGATCATTGATGTAGGTCCTGGATTAAAGCTTACAGGACAGGAATATCCTTTGTTCCTCTACCCTGTAATTTCATGTTGGACATCAGAGCGTGCCTATCAAGAAGGTAGGATAACTGGTGTTTATTTTAATTGTAAAGGCTTCTTTACTTCAGAAAGTTGCCAGTAAAACTAGCTTATTCTTGCCTGGAATAAGCTCTTGGAAATGTTACCTTCATTTGGTTCTCAAATATACAAAATCAAGTGAAACATCGCTTATAAAAAGTTCTCAATATAAACACATTTAGAAGTGAATGCAACCAATTATTTGGGATGTTGATGCTAAGTATATGAAATATTAATATTTAAAATTTAATTGTAGCTGAATTCAGAATCCTATTACAACATAAACACCTGTGTTGTTACTTTATTGCAGTGCTTAAATTCAAAGGGCAGTCACGTTTCCTTGAGTTCTTTGTTCAACTTCTGCAAAAAGTCCTGAATGAAGAGAAGTTTCAATGTGTTCTGGAGTGGGCAGAAAGTGTGGAATTTTACTTGACAAGGTAAATCTCTACTATACTAGTAGTGAAAGACCACTGCTTAGGCTCATGAGAGTCACACTTACAAAAGGAACTGTAAGTTTTACCAGGTAGAAGACCAATCAGGAGTAATTTCCATCACTCCTAGTCTGCAGAAGTTCCATGAACACAGAGGATTATATCCTACAGTAAATACTGTATTGTGACCTTACTAAGCATGGAGACATAATATGTGGCAATTTGCCTTATTATTGTGATGCAGTGGCAGAACTTAGGAAGGTATCTTGGGTTAAATCAAAAGCAAACTGATCAGGGACTACCATGGTGTCAGAAAAAAATTCTATGGGGAAGAGATGAATGGTGCCAAATTATAGACACTTACCTAAAAAGATCCCATTTTTAGAAAATGCACACCACTATTTCTAAAATAGGAAAGGAAAATAATTAATGAAAATGAAATATATATTTTAGGGAACAGGAACTTTGGTTACAAGAGACCAAAATAATAGGACATGAAGAAATTCCTTGCAGAATTCTATAGTATAATTTGGGTAATGAAGCCAACTGTTTTGTTTTACTAGATATTAGGAAGGTGATATAATTGTTACTTAAAATTCAGATGTCTACAGTAAACCTTGAAAGTTAACACTTCCTGTTTTCTGAAGAGGATGAAGAAAAGAAAATCTTCTGAATTTAAAACTGCAAATGAAATAGGAATTGCATGTGCTGTATAATTTCCCAAAGTTAACCTTTTACTATGAAAGGAGTTTAACATGATGATTATGATGATTATGATTTTAATAATATTCGTTTATCAGGAGGAATGAGAACTTCTTTGGTTCTGATGGAATTTCAGTACAAGCGAGATCTTTCACACAGGCTCTGAAAGTGAGTTTTATTTTTAAGTTGTGTGTTTTTACTGGATAGCAATACCATAAGAACAAACAAAAAATTTTTAAAAATTGTTTCATAAAAAACCTCAGCTAGAGACATCCAGAGGTGCTAAAGTGTGGAATAAAAGCTCTAGTCCTCAGCTAACCTCTGCACTCCTAGAACCAGCAAGAAAAGTTGGCATGGGATTGGTCTGAAAGACCAATAATAGTGAGAAGTTGAGATGAGTCAGAATAATGCATTCCAGAATCAGCGGAAACTTGCCTTTCCTCATTACTTTTACAATAACATGGTGGTAATAGGAAATGCCTTGGGTACCATCCCATTCAGAAAAGGAGGTCAGCTCAGGCCTTTTTGTACAATACATCCTTACACTTTTTTACAAGTAATTGCTCGTGGTTAACTCCTTGTGCAGATATTCTAATTGTACTTTTTGTTCAGAATTAATTTAAAATACATTTTTAATCTACTAGAAGATACAAATAACTTTAACCAGTTTGTATTATTTTGGAGGAAGAGTTTTCTCCCTCATAATCCTCTAGTAGTAGTGTAATACTGCTAGCATCTGAGATAGATTAGGAAAAGAGTTTTTCTGTTGCAATTTTTGCATTGCAAAGTTATACTATTTATAAAAATTGGAAAAGAACAATCATTATTTCTACAACAAAAACACTGGTATATGAAAAAAAATGTTTAGGACCTGGCTGGCTTCTTTGTGTCAATCCTATGACATGTACTTCCCAGAAAAATTGTGACGCTTTCTGGAATTTTTAAGTATTTGTTTTGCAGTCTTATTTTGACAACCAGTTCCAGGATTTACTTTTTTTAATGTTCTGTTCCTACATAAGCCAAACTGCTCTGTAACTCAAGTAATTGATAATGTAGGTATAAATAACTATTTGAAGTAAATTTAAGATTTTCATGCAAGATTTTTTTACCTCATCTTCAAAGAAACCAAAGGCATCACCTTTGAGGAGACCAACAAAAAAAGCTTTGCCTAAAAAAGGACCTCTTAGAGAATTTTTAATGAAAAATCCAGATATAATGACATCTGCAGACGCACACAGGTAAATGAACACAATTGACAGGCACATATATAGAAAAAATACTTTGAAATTTAGTTTACAATTAAGTGTGTATTTTAATTTTTTAAAATATCAACTAGATTAACTTCTGTGCAGTCCTCTCATTTTTTTGATTTAGTTTAGTATAGAATTGGCTTCCCTTCAAAGAAATAAAATCTGTTGCATTTCTGTTTCAGAAAAGAGCTGCTAAAGATTTCAAGTCTTTATATTAATAATCAAAGATTGTATTTCAGTTGCGTTAGCTTGAGCATGTTAATCCATCAAAGTGGAAAAGTTCTATTAATCTGTGTATTATAATGCTTTTCAAATTGCGTTGGGGAGCTTACTTGTTAGAAAGCTAATAAAAAAATGTATTATTTCCTGATGTTTAGGTAGTTTCAGAATGATTTCTGTGATCCTTGTGCTAGTCTTTTTAGACTATCTGTTCTGTGGCTTCCAGAAAACTGTTGCTTATTAAAAAAAAAATTAGATTCAACTCTTCTTTTGGCAGATAGTTGTTTATATTTGGTTAACTTGCCAATAACATTTCCTTCTGACCTAAAAGAGTGCGTAGTAGTAATTATTTGGTCCTTTGGTTATTAGCAATTAGCAAGTAGAAAACTATAAATATTTGCATATAAGCAATCATGTAATTGATTCCAGAAGTCTTTTAAATAACCTAAAAAAGCCTTCCATATAATCTTCTAAATATTCTCCAAAATCATCCATTTTTTTTCCTCCTTGACAGAAAAAACCCAACCTTACTTAAAGTGATTTTCATGGCTTTTAGCAGGAGCGGGGATGTTAAATGTATCCTGGGTATTTTTCAGCTACTCTTTTGTGCCTCATGTAATGGTAATGCTGTATAATATTATCCAAACTGTATATGGTATACTAATCTGCGCATGTTTTAAAGGTGAAAAACAGGCAGAAAAATAATTTAGTTTAATAAAGGGATCAGTTTACAGTCTTTAAAAAAAATAAGAAAAAAAGAGACTTGGTTTGAATATGGTTTGAAAATATTATTTTATATTTGTGAAGTAATACAGAATTGTTTCATCTGGCAGAGAAACTTAATAAAACTATGGCTGGAGATTGAAGGGAGGCATCCAGATTTGAAATATTATGTTCTCTTCATATTGGGGATGACTAACTACCAAAGCAAAGCAGTAAAAACAATTGTCCAGATTTATAGTACAATAGTAGACTCTCCTGAAATGACTGTTTGAAGCACACTGTATTGGCTATAATTATCTGTTTGTATGATTCAGGTACAAATAACTTCAAACAGAGATAAACTTTCTAAGTCCTAGGACAATTATCTTATAGAATTTGGTAAAATATAAAATAGGACTTATTGTGTGTTAAGTGCACTTAAATAGGGTAAGCACAATTGCTTTTTTTGACTAAAGCAAAAGTCTATTGGTTAGAAATATATCGTATGCTTATCCGCTTATGCATATAAGCCTGTGGATATGCAACAGGATACTTCTGTGTATCTTTACCAGGACTTTCTTTTTAGAGCTTCAAGGAAACAGTTTCATTTTTTGCTACTTCATATGTTTTCCTTTAGGAAAGCCAAGGATAAGTTGAAAAAATTAGCTCAACAAACCTTAGCGACACTACTGAGTAAATACATAACCCGAAGTCGCTTTTGTCACATGTGTCTTGAAGAGATGCCCTGGAAGTCTCAGATGAATATCTACCTGGCAGCTGCACACTACCACTTATTTAAAAGGATCCTGGAGAAGCAATATAACATTGGAATTAGTAGTTCACAGCATCTTGACAGGTATATGTTACTGCACTATCATTGATTGCTACCAATAAAGATGATAGTGTTATTGCTGTTAATGCAGACAGATCTGAATTACAATATATCCGTCAGTTTCTCATATGAACAGTTCTGCTTTCAAATCCAAATTACTTGTTATTATGTAACAAGTGTTGCTTTCCATCATGTGAACATCAGGCACAGTTTTGGTTGCTCCCTTGATTGGTGAGATGAAAGCTTTGAAATTCACTATGCTGTGTTATTTTTTGGTCCCTTATAACAACACTTGGCTGTCATCGTTATTTCTTATTCCTAAACCTGTTGGAAAGTAATCACTTCTGAGAAACTGAATTTTGTGTATGTATATCAAAATTCTTTTTGATATTGTATCTGGGGTTTTTTTAAAACGTTTTATTTTCTTTCTCCCATTTTGCAGTTACAATATTTTGGACCCTGAGATATTCTCATTAAACAATTCTGGCACTGTAGTGGCAAGAGAAGCTGTAGAGGATAACATAAGAAAACCAGCTCCTCTCCTTGAAAAGTCAGGAATGACCAAAAACCAAACATGTAAGAACTTTTACTTGTACACAACTGAAATCCATTTCAACTTAATTTTTTTCTTTCTCTTAATTTCTGTCTTGACCTTCATAAGTATTTCTCCACATTACATTTGGAAAAACAGTCAGTCATGCCAAGTTAATGGAAGACATTTCTAGATTTCAGTTGTCCTCTATATTTTTTTGGCATACCTAGCATAACAGCAGTCATAGTAAGTGATGGGGCATATCTAATAATTCTGAGCATTGTTTAATCTATTAATAAATATGTTTTATTTTATCAATTAGTTATTATTTATCTTATACTTTAGTGACAAGTTTGTAAGTTTAAAAAGTTTGATGATCCTAGCTTTAGGTTTGCAGATACCACACTACCTAGACATATTAAATTGATAATATTCCAAATTATTCTGAATATTTTGATAATTTCTTTCAGTTTCTGAGGTTTGTGATTGGTTGTTAGTTTCCTTTACATTTCCTAACAGGTCAAAATTACCTGGGTCATTCTGTAAGTAGTTTTTATAGTTACAGATGGAAGTTTATTATTATCTTTCAAATTTTAAGTGGAATTTAATTTTCCTTCTCTACTGCTTTCTCCCCAGTGTTTCCCTGTGTCAGAAACTACCTCAGGACCAATTTATTTTCTACCACTTTTACTTCGTTTCTCTGTCACATTTGACTTTTGTTATTCTAGCTATTTTCAGTAATGTCCCATGAGGTTTCAACAGGAACCAAAAGGCTCCTGTCTGTGGATAATTATGAAATGCAGGACTTGGATGCTGTCACTAACATCTGAGGAAATCAAAGTCAACACGAAGTAGTCTGCCTAGGCACCAGAAGTTCAAGAAGTAATCACAAGCCTTGTCTTTTCAATGGTGCTTCAGGGACACATTCTTGCCATAACTGCAAAGATCAAAATTCTCCTGTCATTCCGTATAGGACATCCTTAGGAAAAATCAATGGTCCTTTTTGCCTTTTCCAAGGAGGTGTGACAAAAGCCAGTGCATGAATTCACTGGTTCTCTTTGCAGCAGCTTACTGAAACACTTTTGTCTTGGTGCTTACCAGTCACTGAGAACCAGGTCACTGAAAGTGGCTGAAACCTGATAAAAGTCCTGTTTACTATCTCCTAGCCTTTGCAACAATTCGGATTAAAACAATTACATGAAGTGTGCAGTTTGCCATAGAGTTCAAATACTACATGGCTTGGAATTAGCTTCTGCCTGAAACCTGTAGTTCAGATATCACTGAATCCCACTACCACGAACCTTTGTGTTTTCCCTTGGGGGATGTTTGATATTGAATAAAATAATGAAGCAATTCTACATATACCACAGAATTTGTCAGAAATCCTCCTTCCTTCCTAACATCTCCTTTTAAGAGACTTCTGTTTAAGAAAGATTCTTGCGAGCTTGCCAAGAGATTTCTAGCCATGGTGATTTTTTTCTAGAACTTAAGTGAGGATTGTGTTTTGGCTTTGAGGTTGAAAACTATTTGGTACCCATTATTATTTTGCTCAGGCTTGTTTTCATCCCTGCTTCTCCCAGTCCCTAAATAAAAGCATTTTATATTTTCAATATCATAACCTTACAAGCACGATAACCTTAACACTGGCATTTCCTAACATTTAAGTAGTTAGCTGCCACAGGAAAATCCTAGCTGACTGATTTTTTCTTTTTTTTGGGAACTTCAACTCACTTTTAACGAGCAAAATTTTTGTTTTCAGCTAGAGAGAAATCTCCTAAGAACATAAATAAAGGGAGTCAAACAACAAAGGATAGAAAAGCATCCATCTCTCGGTCCCCCAAAAAACACAACCAGCCAGCAAATGCAGTTCTACTGAAGCATTTTACAAGCATCTTCTTACATTTAAAAAGAGCAGTGGTAAGATGTGGTTTGTTATTAAACTGTTTATTATCTAGCATTGTGTTACTATACTTACTACTTTCTACATGAGAAGACCCCACACTTCAGAAACTTGAAAAAAATTTCAGTGGGTGAAAACAATGTTTTCATTTGTCCAAGTACAATGTAGGAAATGTCAGACATATCACCTATCATAATATATATCTATATGTTGTATGTTTCTGTCAAACATACAATAATTTATGTAATTGTTCTGTTTTTCATTTAATCTTTATAACTTTCTTTCTCATGTCTGTTAAATTATTCTGAAAATACTTGCAGCCTTACCTTTCCCTTTACAGGTCTTAAGTGGAATGTCACACTAGAAACAGGAGAACCAGAAAGAAAATGCAGACTAACTCCTCTTCCCATAAACCCTTCTAAACTCATGTAAAAACACACATATCGGTTGTGTGAATGAATTTTTATTTCTTGTTTTTATGCCAAAACCAACAATTAAATTCAATTATAAATTAGTTCTCCTATGAAAATTTAAAAATTAAGGTTCTTTAATGCCTAGACTATAATTCTGAAAGATTACTTACTGCCTAAGTTTTACAATAAAAGAATGAAGCTTTTAATTTCCACGTTTCCAAGGTGTAATTATATTTTGAATGGTATACACAGGTTCTTGCTCACCGTGGTGGCCACTGGACATTGCTTCAAAATGCTTGTCGAGAACTTTGGAACTATACTCAAGAATTACAAGTGATTGCTAGCCATTCACATTCCCATACAGCTGCATTTCCCATCACCTGGGATTTTCTTAGGAACACCATCTGGTTGCCATTTTATTTTGCATCAGACGTGATCATTGATATGATAATTGACCTACAGGCAAGCAGTTCTCTTAAGGTAAAAATTAGTTTTATTAAGACAACTCTTTATTATCACATCTTCACTAGAGAGATAGTTTTCTCTTTTTTGCATTATATTCCGATATCTCCAAGTTACTGTAACTGTAACAAGTTTTGTAGATGATTACAGTACTTTCTAATCTTTGTAATTGATTTGTCCTAAAAACACATTTGAAAATAACAGGTATAATAATGTTTCTTCACTGTAGGTTGTGGATCTTGAAGGAGACTTTTGCATTCCCAGTTGTTTAGGAGGTATTGTGGATGAGAATGGTGGTTCAAATTTTCATCCGCAGCCTCTCCTGGATGATGTGAATGTGGTTGACATGAAATGGATATGTCATCTGATTCTTAAAACAATAGAATTGTTATATCAAATGAAGAAGTGGGAAGCACTGGTACACATAGCTGTACAATTTAACATATTTACACAGTAAGTTATACCAACTCTAATAAAAACTAAGACACTAAGTTTATGTAGTTTAATATATCATTATATTGCTTAATTACTACATTTTGGTTTTTTTCCAGTGAGAGGTACACAGAACAAGTGAGTCCACTGCTGGTGTATGCTCAGAGGCAGCTGCTGGATAGGATCCAGCAATTCAGTGGCACAGACAGCCATGAATCTCATCTCACGCAATATTTGTCTGATGGTGCACAGAAGGTGAAACACAGATTTCTATTTGGGGCACTGACTCTTAATGTGAACTAAATATGGAGAAGCACTTTCACTGATTAGATTAATATGTTTTCTCATAGTGTTCCCAAATAGTCAATTATAATAAATTAATGAATGTAATTGATTGAAGTGGATGAAAAGGCTTGTATGACATGATTCCAAGAGCAGGAGATGACCCAGAGGACATTTCTTCCATGCACAACATAACCATCCCATATTATGAGTCTAAATCTCATTTCACATTATTTCTTGATGCCACTCTTTTAACCTTAAAACATTTATTTGGATATTGCTTATCCTTGTGAGTAGTTAAAATTAAATAAAAAGATTGCTTTGTTTCTGCATTGGAGCACTGCTCCTAAAGAACAAAGTTAATAAAATTGAGTTAACCTGAACACTGACAAGGCCAATAAAAAACTTTAAAAAACTTGATTACTAACAAAAGAAAACCCTAAGCAGCTCAGCAAGTTCTTCTCATTTAAAGCCATGTCTCTATATATTTACTTAACAGTGCCACTTGGAAATTTTTCATTGAAATAGGTATTAGAAATTAGGACTTTCCTTTTTTTTAAAATGTAGGGTTTATTGCTAAGAAGTTTTGCTTAAGTCAGTCCCACTGTGGATATATTTAGGATGTTTCTATTACTAACACAAAGAGAGGACCTGAAGGAGAGGAGGGGGAGGTGGGGTTTGGGGGTTTGGAGTAGCAAATAGGTTTGTTCTGAACATGAGCATGAACTTGGGGTTCAGGAGCCACTGCCTTGCCTAGCGACAGCACCCTGGTGCCCAGGGCTTGCAGGGACTCTGAAAGCACTCCTGGTTTGGAAGGACACTGAGGTGCTCTGTCTTGTGTCGCTCTAAGGCTGTTTCCTGCTGTGTTCCTTCAGAACACAGTCCTTTGTCTAAAAAAGGGCACCACGGCACACCACCTCATAATGCTGATAACTGAGCTGGGGAAAAGTAATCATAGGTTTGAAAGACAGCTTACAGATTTAAAATTAGTGTTAGTTAATAATAATAAGGATTTCAAATAAGAAAGTCGGAGTTTATGGATACACTTCATAAATCAGTGCCATTCAGAGGGTCTAGAGCTAGCTCCGTTGGTCCTTCTGAAGTAATGTAACTACATTTGCAAAATAAAAAGTCTGTTCTGGATTAGTCCTTTATAGAAGTCTGGAGTTTTGCTTCTGTGTCAGTTAGGCTGCTGTTTTTACTTGCTTAGAGCTATTTCTATCTCCCCACGCAGCATTCCATGGTCATTCCCAGGCATCATGCCATGGTGTTTCCCAGGCAGCTGCCCTTCAGGCACATTTACTGTGACAGGGTCTGTGCAAACATGCATTCACCTGGGGGAAGAAAGATGGAATATTTGCAGAACATCAAGGAGTTGCTCATGATTATGGCAAATACCAAATAAGATACAAGTTTAGTTCAGTAACTTCGAAACACTTATATCCAGTATTTAGGTGTGAATCTTTCACCTCTTACTAAAAAGAGTGCAAGTTATGGGTCATTGGTGTCTTGTTAATTAGTCCTCTTTTTATTTTGTCATGTGACTGTGTATATATATACTTAACTTTAAGAACCAAACATTGATTTTTCTGAATCGTATTCAATTATCACAAAACAAAACTTGCTTTTTAGATGAGTTGCAGAAACTACATAGGGTACAAATTACAGCTGCCCATTGCCTGTCCTGCCAGTGAAGGGGATTTTCCTGGATGCTTTTTCAATCCTGAGGAGACTGATGATTCTACAGGTCAATTCAATATTGTGTGTTTTCTTTTCTCCCAAAGTCGTTTCTTTTTTTTATATTAGATTTTAAAAAATATTCTGTTTCCCCTACTTATCATAATTCTTCCACTTCTCCTACAATGCTTCTTTTAATATAAACTGAGCTTTTTCTTCGAATTATTGTTTTTGATATTTTGGATGGATTGTAATGTTGTCAAGACCTTTCAAAATATATTCAGACTTTGTCTGAAAGCATATAAAAGCAGGTGCCAGATAACCTACAGCCTGTGAGAAGCTTGCTGGTCTTGGTCCAGTTTTCTGTTATTATTGTTGGATATCCAGCAATATACCCAGAACTTAGTGTGAAACAGCACTGCTATTGATAGAATTAATGTTCTAGTGGTTAATAATTTGCTTTAATTTATAAACAAATGGGAAACAAAGGGGAAAATGTTAATATACTTTAGTTTTGGAGTTGTGAAAATATTCAAATATGTTTTACAGAGTATTTACTAAAAATATTTATTTGTATATTACAAATTTTTTCTCCATAATTATTAATTCATTTTAGATCACAATCAAGCAAAAGCCCTAGTTTGTGTGCCTCTTGATGTTGATGATACACTGAGATGTTTTAGAGAAACTCTAGACAAATCTAAATATTATAGCAGAGCACTGAGACACAGCAGAAAACTACTTTCTTTATTTCTTGCACACACACAAGGTGAGTGATTCATTGAAGAGTTTCTCCCTTAATAAAGTGTATGTGCAGTTAAAACAATGAAGAGTGAAAGGAACAGATTGCTCTAAATTCAAGTTTACTTATTGACAATTAGAAAAAAATATGGAATACGAAGTTAAATTTGAAGTTCTATAAGCACAAGCTCTAAGCCTTTTTTCCTATGATTTGTCTAATAGTTGCATGATAAAATTTTTTTCATGCAGCTGTGTCACCTGTCCACCTGCAGCCATACCTCTGGCAGATCTTCCCAAGTTTGTTTTCATTAACAGAGCACATATCGTTTGGTTATACTGACCAATGAATTATGTTCAATCAGTTTGATTAGGAGACACAGAATTATAGCATAGGAGACCAAATGGAAATAGGGTACACAGGAATTGTATGTTTGTTTGACGAACATGGTGTGGAAATATCTGTGGTGCTAGAAATAGTATAATACTTTAACAAACTGATCATATAAGTCACTTTTCTGATCTAGAAAATGCTGAAAGAGCAATCAGCAGTGAGAACTCTTCAAGCAAAAGGCTGAAATTTAACATGGGAAGTGAACTGATATTTCTACCAACACCAAGTGACCTTTCTCAAGAAAAATATAATTTCTCCAGTATGGCTGAGACTGGACCAATACCAAAATCACAGCTTTCACTAATTATCTCTTCCTATGAAAAAACAATAGGTATTTTTTTCATAAATTTCTGCTTACAGCTAAGAAGAACAACATTCTACCAATCTGTATTTATATATGTTTCTTCCACTGTTATTTTCCTCTGTCAGACAGCTGTAACTGTCTGAAAGCTGGTTTCCTTCTTCCCCGTGATTGAGGAAATCTGCATTGGATCCTAAACAAGCCATTAGCTGCTTCATAATCTCTACAGTTATGTCTTTTTATGAAAAAGCATTACTTCAGTTCTGTTATGCTGATTAATCCCCAGTTCAGAATTTGATGCAATATTTAGCAGATTCATTTAAATTCCGTGACACCTTTTTTCTAGCAAACAGACGTTTCACATTCTGCACATTTGAATGTGAGTCCTAGTTACTTGGCTTCCACCTTACATTCTAGTATGGCTTTATCAGACAGTTACAGCTCCTCATGACTGTTTTTGCTGTTTGGCTAAAAAGGTCAGGTGTTTACTTGGCCAACAGATGCTCTAAGTGGTTTTATTTGCAGCAAGTGTTCCAAAAATGAGCCTGTGAGAGTGCTACTGTGCTGTATGCAGGCAGAGTTGTTTAGCAGGGCCAATGGCCTGCTTTCCAGTTTATCTTCTGAATAGGAAGAAGTTAGAGAGATCTGAAAGAACAAAAATACAAAAGATGAGGTAAAAGGTCCAGAAATATATCTTACTTTTGTTTTCAATGGTACTAGAAATAAGAAATGGTACCTTTGAAGGTAAAATATACGAGACCAATAAATTTTAAAAAAATCATGCATTGAATTACATGTGAATTAATGTAAAATTTGTTCAAGGTTCAGTAACTGGTTTAATGATATGACAATTTTTTAAATTGATTAAAAATAAATAACAGGAATCCTTGAAATGGATAACCAGAGAGACCTCAAGGTACAGGGTCTACACGAACTTGGAAATCTTCACTTTTATGCTGGAAACAAAAGGTACATTTGATACTGGATTAAAAAAGAGCAGAGTTTTATTTTTTTTAATTGGTAGTACTATACCCCTCAACTGTTGTGTAAGTTCTTGTGCTGTCCTCTAATTCATATAACTTCTTTCACCTAATTCACTGATAGCTGTATTTTGAGAGGGCTTTTTCCTAGACATTATTTATTTTTCTTAGCTACCTAATTGCTGTTAAGCAAATTAATTATGCATAGCTGTGTTTTTAGGAAATAATGTCTATTGCTTCATGATTTGAGTCTCAATAAGTCTCTTGACCAGGACTGGTATCTTTTTATTTTTGTGTTGTAGAAACTATATTTCAGTTTTTGACCCAATCAGAATTAGTTATATCTCAGGCAATAAAAGGAAATGAAGCAGGTCTTATCTTCCACTTTGGAAAATGTCAGCAATATGACAACATTTTTTATGTTACAGAGCTGCTTTTAAATGTTGGTGTCAAGCCCTTGATGAAACACTCGGCATTGCTGATGCTCTTAACACCTGGCAGGAATTAGGTTTTCCAAAAGATGCCACAGACTGCTTTGCAGTTGGAAGATCAACTGATATGAGTCAGAAATTTCTTTGTCAGGCTGGAGCTTGGGGATGTTTACATGCAGCAGTCTTAGTGGCTAAGATAGCTCAGTAAGTATCTTATCCATATATGTATTTCTGTCATATTTTAAATAAATTACTCATCCAAGACATGAGGTCACTTGAAATTAATTAAAAACCAATAACCAGTTGGTATAAAAAGGACTCATTAAAACCAGAGGAAATTTTCCTTTCAGGAAGAAATTTCCTCTGTTGGAGAATGTTTTTTCCCTTTTCTTGAGTGCTCATCTTTGTTCATAATTGCAGCTTTACATTATGTGGAGAGATCATGAAAAGAGAACAAAATGATAAAAAGTCATAAGTGAAAGGATTTTACAGTCATATTGATTTTCAATCAAAATACCACATCTCCCAAGTCGTTGTACATATTAAATGTTAATGTATCTTGAGGGCAGATTTACTGCCTAAAGTACAAGTTTTCTGGTGAATTAGAATGAAATGAAATTTGAATTACTGTATAAAAGTCTACCATCAATAAATATTTCCATCCAGTACTCGTTGACTGCTGGTAAAACACTATGAATGTAATTCTGAGCTGCTCCTCATAGTATTGTACAAAATAGAAATCTAGAAATACCAAAGATAGCATTAAATGACCTTAGAAACACTATAACCGTGAAAGGGCAATGCTTCGTCCAAGGAAATTGGCTTACCTGTGGAGCAGGTCATGTTAATAGAACTATAAAATATCTGTAAGCCAAAGTAGCTTTGCAAGTGTTAGCATGGGTATTTCAGGATGAAATGGCATTGCCACACCTAGAATTAGCACCCAAAAGGAAAAGGAGTGAGTTTAACTTGACTATAAATGACAGCTCTTCTAATTCTGAGCCGTGGTTCAGTCTGGGGCCCAGTTAGGTGAGAGCAAATCCCTAGCTGTTTTTACAGGTGTTTGTGGCAGCTGTTTGCTGCACTATATCCTGTCCCTTTGCTGCTAGTATGCCCATTCCAAATCTTGGCAGGATTTGGAGGGAGCTGTCCTCCTGGCTTCTCCTTCTGGTGCTTCTTTTGTGTTTAGACCTGACTTGGACTATTAATATCTTTCTCTTGAGTTGCTCTTTTTTCACAGCAACTTAGTCACAGGCTGTAAAATGTAGATGAAAGGATTCTAATATTGAAGTAAAGATTTCTAGTATTGTAGATCATAGGGCTGCCCTGCTATCAGGACGGTTTAGGGCTCTGATGAGGTACTGTGTGGGAATCATTAAATTAACTGGATACCTACTGTGTGAAAGTCCATGTGCTAGTTATCTTAGGCTTCCTTTACGGAAAGAAATGCACTTTAAGGTGTGAGTTGCTTAATCTGCTTTATATTTTTCATTTTGTATGAGATGGATTTTGGACTTAGATTGCCTGTGTCTCTTTAACTTTGAAGATAACCTAGACAAGCTCCTTTTTTGTCTGCATGTATCTTTGGTCAAATGCTTCTTTGCATGACATGGCTGAGCACCTATTTGAAGAAGAGGCAATTGTTTTCCAGTAGGGAAAACATCTAGATTGTGTTAGTATTATTATTACATTAGACTAAAAACCCAAGAATTTCAATTATTTATATTGATGGGCACATTCATACTTTTTATTATTTGTCATACTTTAGGTATGTAACAACATCACAGATCAAATTAAGAACAAAGTACTGTTATTTTTCTGCTATACTTTTTAAGGTAAGAATGCAATTTCAGTTCGAATTCATAAGGTTAGTAAATTGCTTCTAAAATGACCCTGTGTTAAAATAATTCTCTTTTCATTTTGGTTTTAAAGTAAAAATGGAGATCCGAGGTAGTTGACAATTTATGCATATAAGATACGATGTTTTTATTCTTTGTTTTTTAACATTATTCCTGTATTATAGCCTAAAAATTATCACTTCAATAGGAGGGTAGAGTGTCTCAGTGAAAAAATACTGAAAAGTGAAGATGACTAAAACATTTGACAGTCAAATATATTTTTCTTCTCTTGAAATATTCTGCTCATGAAGAGCTGGATGCCATCAACAACAGCAGAATGCTCTCTTTTAGATCTGTGGAATCTTCACAGATTGTCTTAAATTTTCAACCAAGAGAACAAACTCTTTAGAAAAAAGGAAAATATTGTATCTTTTTTAGTACTGAAAAATATTAGTTTGTAATACTAAAATCTCAACTCTATAAGAAGTTTGCTCTAAAAATACAGGATATTAAAAATGATCCAGTTTCACTGACAAAGAAAATGAGATAATTAAAACTAAGTTTGCAAACTTTCAGAAAAAACACCTATAGAGAAAAAAACCCATTTCAGTTTACTTTTAAATGGAAGTTAAGATGCCAGTAGCAAAAGTAGTATAGGAAAAATAACTGCAAGTATTCTGCCAGTTATACTCTACTGGGATAAAGGATTTCTCATCCCAGTGCAGCTCCCGGAAGTTATCTGGCTTCTTCCAAAACCAAGCAATGACACTGCCTAATACCTTGTGTCATGATTGTGACTGAGAGACCTGTCCTAGGCCACATTGAAGAACTTATTAAGTTCACCAAAGGGAGAACAAGTTGAAGAAACAAAGAAGAATTCTCTAAAAGAGAATTTTAACTTGCTTCTAGCACTGTAATTGCTGAACAATGGCAAAGCTAAACAATTGTGATTCCTTCTTTCGACAGAAATAGTAGTAAGCATTTGTTCCAGTTGTATAATGGTAGAAATAATTGTGACTTGACTGAAGTGGGTCTGATATTAATTGGGATAGAAGCAGCTTGCAGGGTGATTGTCTTGAAAAATATAATCAATTACTGTCACTATACTGCAAGAAGTTCAAGCTCATAATTTGTTCCTTGAATTGGAAAGTTTTATAACCTTGTTTAAATTCCACCTCTGGTATAGGCTTTAGGCTTGTTAATATCTCAGATCAGAGTGTGAATGTAAATTTCTCTAGCATATCATTGCTAATTACACCAAGATAAACACAACCGGGTAGGAATATCCAACATCAGATACAATGTTAGCATTCTTCCTTTCTAAAGAGAGAACATTTAAATGATTTCCTTAAATTTCATCTTAGTTTTTAATTGTATGATTTGAGCTGTGCTAGCTGACCAGGTTAAAGGTGGGACTAGAGTGAAACAAGCTTTTAACTGGCTTTAAAGTCAGCAACTCTCCCAGAAATGATTAAATTTCATATTAGGTTTTAGTTACATGATTTAAGCTGCACTAGCTGATAAGCTCCACTACCTGACCTAGTTAAAGGTGGAACTAGGATGGAACTAGCTTTTAACTGGCCTTAAAGTCAGCAACTCTCCCAGAAATGATGGGAGAGATACTGTCCTTTGACTGTTTACAGCTTGGTTTGTTCTCCACCAATTTCACATGTAAAGCATTTTCTCTAAAAATGTTTTTCAATATTTTGGTTGGAAACAGCTGAATATTTAAGGCATTGATGGAATATCTTTTATGAAGTCATTTATGAGTTGGAGTTTGTAGTGTCTCACCTGTACATCTTTTCACAAATAATTAATTGTTATTACTTTCAGACCCTGTTTAGAGCTTCTCTTCCACATCCGACATCTGACTATGACTTTATACAATATGAAACAAATTTTCTTATTCCTGGTATTGACCTGTTCTCTGATCGCTATAGAGCTGATATCTCTACTGTAGTTGCAAGTCTGAATTTCATTATGTTTGAACTACATTGTGCAAAACAGAATTTAATAGTAAGTATCATTTTTATGCTCTGGAAATTATTTTTAAGACACCAAGTCTTATTTTTCCATGTGGGTGTACTTACGGAGATACCACAGAACCTCTAGGAGAATACCGCTGTGGCTAGGTTCTGTGGCACTGAAAGCAATGTACAGTTTGGTGCATACAAGTTTTAGAAAACACAGGAAAATTGTTTATTCTGGAAGATGACAATATGGTTCATTTAGCTTAGGCATTTTAGAGGAAATTTTCTATTATGTACTATTTAAAATACACTGTACTGAAGATTACCTTAAATACAGTATGTCCAGAATGCTTTTAATACTTTTAATTTCAGTAAATAAAAGTCCCTTTCTGCTTTTCTCCTTCTCGTGTTCTCTTACTCCTCTGTATGAAGTGTTTTTACAACTTTCCTCTTATGTTGGTCATATTCTTATTTCCTCCATTTAATGTCTGACCATTTCTCCTTTAATCCAGCTTCCTTCGAAGGTGCAGTGCCATACATTAGAGTAAATAGATTAAATTGATTATTGGTACTGAAAAAGGTGCAGTGCTCTCTCTTTCCTAGTTTGGTCCTGTGTGCACTAGCAGAATTTCCAGTCAGGTTATTATTTTATACCTCTGTAAATCAACTTTCTTTCGGAACTTCAGGTTAACTCCCATTGTTGCTTCTCTCCATCCTGCTTTACTGGAGTTCACTTTGTTATTTAGCTTTGCCTAGCTGTCCTTGCTGTGGGAGATCAGTGAAATCAAGGAGCAGACAGTTACCTGGAGGCAGGGGCACTTAATTTGACTGCTTGCTTCACGTGGCCATGCACAGCCTTGATTCCTTCTGCACTTTTGCCAGCAGAATATAGATCCAGGTCATGGATCATGGTTAAAGCAATTGCAGTTTCAGCTGGATGAGAGCTTCATTTCCACTGAATGCTTATTGTGTGCGAATGCTTTGGATGGTGGACACTAAACTGATTTGGTACTTAAATCAAAATACATCAATATTCAAGTTTTATTAAAAATAAAACTTCAAAGACTAATTTTGTTGAACTACTTCAGATATCAGTAGGAAGCTGTATGGGTACAATTAAAACATTTGCCTCAAGCATTTGTAATCCAAATTCAGAAGTATTAAGCTACATTATGAAAACTTAAAGTGAATTTGACAAAAATCTAAAAATGCTGTTAGCATTTTCTAAGCTTGGGGACATTTTAAAGTGAAGAAAAATGTAAAAGCTGAACCATAATTAAATTTTGGAAGTTCTTTCATTTTCAATAAACACATAAATCTGTTAAGAAAGAATCTGCTTTTTCTGAAATATTGTATAACAATAGATCATAGAATCATAGAATGTTAAGGTATGGATGGGACATTTAAAGGTCGTCTAGTCCCAACCTCCCATGCCAAAGGCAGGGACACCTCCCACTAGACCAGGCTGCCCAACACCCTGGCCTTGAACACTGGCATGGTTGGGGCATCCAATATAGTGCCTCTATAATTTAATAGAGCTCTGTTTTAAAATGTTTTTTTGTTGGTTGTCCCTGCAAAAAATTTCAATTTAAAATGAATGTAAATAAAGTTGTCACTAGGTCTCATTGCCATCTACTTTGTTTACCAATTGGTCTAATTTCGCTTAGACAGTTGCAGGACTTCGTTGTGTTTATTTTAAAAAGCTTACAGAATTCTATTTTTCTGTTAGTTATATTGAAAAAAATATGGCATCAAAATGCAGACAGTTGTAGGAATCCCATGTATCAACCTATTTCCAGTATGTCTGCTCACTAATCATGTTGTAAAACCCCATCTTGAGCACAAAGAATAATTTGGATAATCTTCATTTCCTAGATTGTGAATCACATATAAGGTAGTATCAGGGGTTAGCTTTAGAAAGCTGAAGAACTTTTTAACACATTAGTCTTTCAGAGTGCATAAAAGTAGTGATGGTATGTGATAGTCAAAGCAGTAATCCTGTATTATTTATATATTTGTCATATGTAATTGCAATGTATATTTCCATAATTATGCCCTGTGTGTTGTTTATAGCTACATGACCTACTATTTTGCTACAGATTTTGCCACTGTTTACATTGTACCAGTATTTTGTATCTGAGATTTGTAAGGACCCAGCTAAATGTATTGAAGGAAGAATTTTCAAGGTAACCAAGTAAACCTTCTCTTTCTCACGACACATTGTATTGCAAATGAACTTTTCATTTCTTTGTTAAATGTAGTCAATTTAATATTCATATATTGCTACTATGAAAAGTAATGCTTTAGAGTTCAGCTCTTGCTTAGTGTTTCTTATCACAACAGATTATAGGGCTACTTTCTAAATGTAATTATTATTTTTATTCTCAATTTTAGTAGAATGCAGAGTTATTTTTACAGTTTTACTGTTAATTTCCTACATAGGCCGTTGAGTGCTTCCATAAATTCTTTCTACTCTCTATTTAACAAAGAGGTTTTCCTTCTTCAGTCCAAACTTTTCACTTGGTATTTTTTATCTTCTTCCACTTTTCTTTTAAATGTTTTCTTAACTGCAAAACATGAATTATTTTTTTCCCCAAATGTTCCCTTCAGGATTTGTTGTTACTGCCATGGTAGAAAAAGGTTTCATGAAATCTAGGAACAGATTTTTGTCTTTTCACTAATGTTTGCTTCTTGGTTTTGGAGTTTGTTTTTTGTTTGTTTGATTGTTTTGTTGTTATTTGTTTCGTGGGTCTTTTTATTTCTGTCATGTTTTTGTTTCTTTCTTGGTTTTCCCTGTTTGGTTTTTGGTTTTGTGTTTGTATTTGTTTGTTTTTAGTAATTTGTGAGGTTTGGGCTTTTTTTAAGGAGTCTAACTGGTATTAAGAGTCAAAGTGTTATTGGTTTTAGATTTGCTTTTAAAAGAGGAAGACCAATCTTTCAAATTACTTAGTATAATATGTAAAAGATTTCTTTCTATGGAGGATCATTCTTCATCAATGCACTATTCTGGTAACCAAATCTATGCGAAAATTACCTTTAAATACATTTTATTTTGAGCAAAAAGAATAATTGAAAAACATTTCCATCAAAGGCTCTGTTATTTTTTCATAGATTAAAGTACTCACAGATATGGGATTTTTTATGGAGGCCTTTCATGAACTGTCTTTGCTTAGCTGGGGAGAGAGAATTCCATGGAAAATACCAGCAGGATACAGATACATTGAACAAGTACAGGTAAGCACCAGAAAAGTATAACATTGAACTCTAACAATCCATTTTCTTCCTGAAACTGCACGTGCTCCACATCTGCAAGTTATTACCCATTCCTAAGAAGTTCCTCTCTTAACTCATTTATTTTATACTCATATTGTAACACATTGCTTTTTTTTTGTTTTGTTCATTTTACAGGCCTTACAGAAATTTGACTCCTCAGAATCTCTCATGGCTGAAACAAATTTACAGGTAAAAAAAATCTGAAAGAGGCAAAAGTTTTATGCTATACATAAATATTTATTTCTCTCTATTAAGGTAGGAATTGTCCAGTTCAGAAAATATTCTTGTTATTATTAAAAAGTCCAGTAAATAGAAGACATATTCTTCTCAATGGATTACTATTTCCTAAATTTTAAATATTTAAAATTTTTTAAATTTTAAATTTTATGTCTCACTTCTCAAGGGAAGGGCAACTAGCATTTTCACTATTTTTCAGATGGGAGATCTAATATCCACAAATCTGTGGCTTTTCTGTGGAAAACACAATAATAGAATTATTCCGGCTTTGTTATTATATGGAAGGTCTGGTGTTTATTCTGTTAAATACTGAGAAGGTCAGTCTTTTAATGCTGTAACTTCTATCAATCACAGTTTTCGTCATAGATTTGTCCTGATTCAAGTGGAGGTTGCAGTCCATTTCTGGGGGAACAAAAAATTAAAATGGTGACTCAATAAACCAGTGTATAAATAGTAATTTTCTCATTTTATTTGAAATCACCTATTCATCAATAACTTCTTTTGTGTTTTTCAGTTTTAATAATTTCCTTTTATTAACCTTCTCACAGATCCATTGAGCTAGTAGGGGTACATGTTAGCAGAATGTGAAAAAGTTGTACCATTAAAACAAATTGATAAATTAAAACCCCCAACTTTTCCCCTCCACTTTTCTCTGTTTTGTTTACAGTAAGCTTTCGTGTCTCCTACAGTAGTTGATATTACAGGATGGAAATGAGAAGTATATGTTGACAGCTTTTGATCTCACTAGTTTCTGATTTATTTTGAAGTTGTGCATTATCTTGAGCTTTTGGTTTGAACACTTCACAGTATATGTGGGGCTGTTTCTGGCCTCATGATTTTGCAAATCTGTGTAGACATTCAACTTCTAAATTTATTAATCTAAAGTGAGAATATTAAACTCATGATAAAACAAGGATGCTGTGATGAATAACAAAAAGATTCTGTGAAATATGCTAGAATGGTCTGATACAAGAATTGTTTTTCTTTCTTAACAACAGACTTTTCTTTGAGTTGAAATTTTTGAACTATAGTTTTACCTACAATGCAGAAAACTGGAACTTGCCCTGATAATAGCTGTAATCTTATGCATCTTCTGCTGGAAAACCAATCTCTGAGGCTGTAGCAATGCTACTAAGGGGTGAAGTTTGGAAAGAAAAAGAGCAACTCATTCATAATAACTGAGACTATTACTAATATTGTTCATCTTAATTTTTGATAAGTGTCATTATTAATAGAAGCAGAATATGTCTTGAGCAAGAAAAATGTAAAATATGTCATTTCAAATAGTTCCAATCGTTAACTTTCTTGTAGGTACTGGAAGACATATTTAATTGGGGTCTGTCTTTAACAGTGGTACCACTGTGCAACCAACAAATTATGAATAAATTAACCTTAGCCAAAATGCATCTCATCATTTGTCTTTCTGCCACAATAAATAATATACCTGAAAAAGTTGAAAAAGATATATATTCTGTTGATAACAGCAGCTTGCCAGAGCCAAGCAAACCTGCAGCATCAAAAGTAAAAGGTAATTATAAGGGTGGTGGAAAAGTATATTTATATTGTTTTAAGCGTGGTTTTTCCACTTTTAACTGCATATGAATTAATATGTCATTATGAACAATATTAATTTTAAATGCTGCTGAAAACTTCAGTCATTATTGAAATAATAAACATTAAGATTTGTTAAGGTTCTTTTAGCTAGTATTTCTATTGTTATTATTATTATTATTTTCATTACTTCCATTATTACTTATTTTGATGTTGAAAGTCCCAGTTGTAAGTAGAGAGAAAAGGGCTATGTTCTTCAAATTACTGAGAATGCTTTGGTTCTGTGTCTGTTATCTGAAATTTTATCTACAATGTATTTCACAGTTGATACTGATCAGAATTCAAGACGACAGGATCTAAGAGACACAATGGTTCATCTCGTTGACTGTAAAGATGAGTTGAATATGGCCATGCTGAAGGTAATTTTGATTTTTTGGAAAAAAGGATTAAGAAGCTGCATATTGATCCAAAAACATTGCTAATGACTTCAATGTAATAGACATTATGACAAGAAGATGGAATGAAAAAGGAGACTAGAAATTTCTGTTTCTAATCTGACTGTAGTCTTACTAGCTGGGCATGAAGTGTTCACTACTTGGTGCAATCATTTTTCATTTTTTCTGCATCATTTTTCAAATGATGGGAAATATTTCCACAATCAGATCTCAGTATGACATATTTCAGCATAAAGGGTAAAGACTGAATAGGATTTCAAGATAAAATCATCTCCTTTCAGAGGGTGCCACCTGCAGAATATGGCAGAGACTCTTTGATGGGGCAGTATGCTATACAAATAAATAGAAAACCATTCTCTACCACTCTCACCTGTGAAGGATCTCAATTTTTTCCTATTGCTCTTTATGATACTTGATTTTGGTGAAAAGATACCAGAGCTTGTTATCTTCTTTGTTTGAAAGGGGTTTGTTTGGTTGGACTTTGTTTTTTTTAACTGTAAACATTATGCTTGGCTGTTTCACATCACAAAAAGACCAAAATTAAGGGCTGACATATTCTTCTTGCAGAGGGGTCCTCCACTTTGGAAGTGTCTACTTTCAGCCATTGTTACAAGCAAAGCAATGCAAAAAGTATATCTATAGAATGGAGGTTGATTTTATATGGCAATTGGTATAGGTCATACACTAGAAACTTGAAAAATTTAGTATAACTTGAAAATATAACTTTTAAAATAACTAACATGTAAAAATAGAAATGTTCATTTAAATTGAATAGGGCTCATTTAAGAGTCATAATATATTGCTTACTTTTTTCATTTTTCATTAACTGTTCTATTCTTTTGAAGGTTTTTTTTGTTTCTTTGTTAATTCGTTTGGGGTTTTTTTGTTTTGTTTTGCTTTTTGTTTGTATGTTTGATTGGTTGGACTTTTTTTCAAGTATGGCTCCGAATTCTGATCAAAATAATGTATTGGCTGATACAAACTTTTAAATTACTTTTAAATTCTGCTGAAAGCTCCACAAATGAGATTTCTTTTAAAATTAACTTCTTAGATGTGTTTTTCACAGCTTCTTACAGCTTTGTTTATCAGAAGAGCTGCAAATTATAGTTGAACTTTCAGGATACATATTTCACACAAGGATATGTCAAAGTATAGCTAGTAAAGAATGTAATACTTCTTTTGACATCTTTAATGTTGTTTTTAATATTGTATTTTATTGTTTAAAATTAGTAAGCATAGTTAGCAGTATAATATAAAATTATCAAGTAAAGCTATTAGATAAAGAATGGGAAATTTATGAGTAATGTTGCTAAGCCTTAAAATCTGTAGTTAAGCATACATGGCAATAGCACAGGCACAGTTAAGATGTCGTTGCTTTCAACACAATGATTCTGTGAACCTGAGAAAAGCAAAATTACATACACACACCCCCCCTCCATTTATAGAAAAGGCATATTGCATTTAAGTTGATTTATTTTAAGGTGCAGTGGTAGCAGGCTATAACAGAAAGAACTACTTCTAAAGAAAATTTTTATTTCTTTATTTATTCTTTGAAATCATACAAACGTGTGTTCTTCTCTAGGGGATTTTATTGACAGAAGCTGAAGAAAGTCTTAGCCATCTTGTACAGGACATACAGAAAAAATATGATGGGGACGTATCTCGGTATTCTGTAGAAGATTTAGAGTTTCTTATTGAAGCCAAACTTGAGCTTGCTTCTATTTCTCAGCAGAGGCATCAAGCAGCTCTCAGGTAAGTAATACTATGAACAACCTTATCTTTCATAGCCTTGACCACCAATGCTTTAAAAAAAATTTCTTTATTACTACATCAGTACTGTAAATCTTAGTAATCATCTGTAACAACTCCATTATTATATTTACAAATGTATGATACACAGGCATTTAATTTTTTTATTATTCCTTTATTTTGCTTTTTAAAAGATGATCAGTTATTGGCCCAGAGACTCAGTTGGCCCAGAGAATCAGTTATGATTTCTCTGTGAGATGTTTTCATGATAAGGTTTTGTATAAAAACAAAGAAAAATTTGCAATCTTCACAGTTTTGGTTAAAGTCTGGATATGTTAGGTCATGTGTTTTCTTGTAGTTTTAAAGTGTACAAGAGAGCACTAATGTTATCTCTGAACTACTGAATTCTACTTTATTCTAGAATGCCATGTTACTGTCCTAAAAGGACATTTCTTCTTGATGTACTTATTGGTTTCAAATTAAAATGTCAAAATTTTATTTTTTAAATTCCACTGATTTAAAAAGCATTGACGTAAACATTAAAATATTAGAATAGAATTTAGCAGCATTGATTATATTGTTAGTGATAGTATCGAAAATACTGTTGTATCATCTCTACATATCTGTATATATCTGCCTGATAGTTTCTCCAAATTAAAATCCCAAATTCTATGATTTTCTTTTTTTGAGATTCTGATTTCTGTTGGAGAATTTAATGAAGTTACATTTGTAAT
Source organism: Origma solitaria (assembly GCA_013397895.1). Taxonomy (NCBI): domain Eukaryota; kingdom Metazoa; phylum Chordata; class Aves; order Passeriformes; family Acanthizidae; genus Origma; species Origma solitaria. The sequence goes on along the minus strand of VZRL01006550.1, from coordinate 993,163 downwards.
GTTCTTTGAATATGTTGGACATACAGAAATATATTAACTCTTTGTAGATGTTAAATTCCAAACATTGTTTTGGTCTTTTAGCTAGGAGGGTTCTTCTGTTTAGCATACCTATAATTTTGCATTAATTTCTGTAAGTAGGATAATAGTTTAGCAATACATAATTTCATCGGTGTGAAGCTCTTTTTATCTAATATTTTATTAGAGGGAAAAATCTTTAAGTGTACCAATTGCTAACTACAAATGCAGCATACACTGGTGTAGCACTATCACTTCCAGACTAGACTGAGGTTTGGTACAATGTAATCAGTGTAATGTTTGTTAGGTCTAATCTAACTAAACACACCAGGATTGCTTCAATAAATCTTATATCACAGTAAGCATCAAAAATGGAAAATAATTAACCTTTTTTTAATTGTTGGAGTAGTGGTGAAGATTGCTGATGAAGTGGTAGGTGGTTCAGTAGGCCAATAGATGGACCAGTCTCAATGGGATTTTTTACCCAATTAACAAAAAAAGGTTTATTCTGTGACCAAACAAACCGCTTTCCTTCTCTCAGCTCTCTTAGATGAATAAAAATACATCCAAATCAATACCTTTTAAATAGCACAACTTCTTTTGTATTGCTATGGTGCAGCAATAAAAATAATTAACACAGACAGGAGCTTCAGAGTGCTGAATGGACTACTGAACTGAAAACAGTAACAGTCTGCAGCGTGCTCTTTCACCCAGTTTTGTTCATGATTTTTTAAAAGAAAGCAGTTTTCCAAAAATGCAGGTATTAGGACTGTAATCATTTAGCAGTAATGTCATCAGTGAAGATGCAAAGTAAGAGCTTGTAGGTTATTTGTGGACATTTCTCATTATGGAATAGAAATCCATTTCAGTGCCTTTTGAATTAGATTAATTGACCATAAATTGTCAAAGAGAAATCAACCAGTCACTCCACAGTCACCTCACCACAATTTTGAGTGTCTTGACTTTTATAAAGTCTCGATCCTAGTAACCAAGAAGCAGTAAAGTATTATACTGCATTAGTAGAGTTCTGTCCCAGACTTTCTCACCCTGCTAAACTAGTTCCAGTGTATGGAAGAAATTTCAGTGCAGAGACTTCATTTTGCCCTGCCGTTTATATCCTAGAGACTAGTTTCTCTGTTGGTTTATAACTTGTCTCAGATTGAAAAACTTTTTTTTTAGAATATCAAGGATTTCAATGGATGTCGTGCATTTTTATGGCTCATTTTTTGTGACTCGCCGATTTTTGATGGGTGCTTGTTTAGTCGGCCTTATATATTGACGGTGGTCAGTAGCAGGAAAAAATCCATCAAAAAACTGAGGGTTTGGGGTTCTTTAACCTATTTTGTAGTTTTATTGCACTGCCATGGAAACTGCTGCTATGTCTGCCTCAGATACAAATGAAACATTTCTTCAGACAGCTGAATGTTTCCTGCCTGCCAGCCTAGAAATCAGACTTTGCATGATATTACAGAAATTCATCTTTTTTTTTTTCCTTTGGCGAAATGACCTAGTGGTGAAATTGTTACAGTCAGCTGTACTTTCCTATTTTGATCATCTTGTCACTTTCTGATTCAGCTGATAAAAGGATGTGTATTTTGTCAAGGGAAATATATAGACACATCACTCTTGTTGACAGCAGAAGAGGGTCACAAAAATTTCATCAAGGGAAGCTTCTGCGTTACAAGCTTCTGTCTTGCAAAAAATGTATGCTTCAGAATAAGTTTATGTATAGGACTAATCCCATTGATCTCAAGGAGAGTATGTACATGATGTCTGTCCTAAGAATCTGAGCAATCTGAGCTTTCTAATTACCCAAATATGTGCTTGTCTGCTTATGTGAATAAATTGCAACTTGAAACAAGACATATTTGAATCTTTGTTCTTGTGGTCTATATTTTACTTGAGAAATTTGTATATAAGCATGCATGTAGAAATAGCCTCATTTTCAATATTGCTAAATGTTGACAAGAGCAGTTAACTGGAGGAAGTAGTACTGAGGAAATTAGGTTAATATTTGTTAATAGCCTGGATATACTCTTAGGTGCTGTACCTTCTCCAATGTATTTGAGATATGTGAACCATAGCATCTCAAGCAATGTTTTTAAAAAAGTCAGATTTTGCTGTCATTTTAACTTTGATGCTTGGTTTCAGGGAAGAACTCTTAAAAAAAGAAAAGCAGTTGGGATATATCATTGCATTATCCTTGTTGTCTGCTTGTTTTTGTAAGCAAATTCCATTTCACACTTTCTGTTGTAAGGGAGGAACTCATCATCAAATTCAACATTGATTTATTCGGTTTTCATTTTGTTGAATAAAACTGAGGCAAAGGAATGATGTACGTGATTCATGAGGATTGAGTTCTGAGAGGTAAAAGCCAAGATATTAACGGATTTGGTTCTCATTGTTACTTTGGGGTCTATTTGTGCTGAATTGGTGTAATCCATCCAGGTCTGCATCACAAAAACAGCAAGCAGGATAGAATCAGAAATGACAGGAAGACTTTAACTGCCCTCTTATCTTAACGGGAGGTTATCCATCCTGTGGTTATACATATGTTGACAGAATAATGTGAGTAATTCAGAAGTAGTGCAGCTCTTGTTCAGACTCCTTTGTGCAAGGTCTTTGCCTTTGCAACCATTAGTCTAGAACATCTCAAAAGCAGTAAATTCACACAGACCCTGACTCTCTCTTGTATTAAAAGCTCTTGACATTGTTCTGGCTGTGTAAAAAGGACTTTAAGGTGTTGATAATTTTTTTCTATTTTTTTTCGTATGCTTCATAACAGCCAGTCTCTGTGTGAAGAGAGTCTCTCTATGTAAAAAGCCAACATAGATAAGAACTTCGGTTAAACATTTTTAACAATTGACCTGCTGAAAAATCTTGTAAGTGGTGAGCTAGGGATACTCTCTGATAGTTCAGAATTATTAGAAAAACGGCAGAGAACACATAGAATTGTAAAAAAACCTGAAACAAACAACCCACAAAACCAAACTCAAAAATGTTTTAGAGAAGATGTAGGAAAGATTTACAGACATAGATGAAAATGTGCAATTGGGAAAAAACAAAGAGACATTGATTTTGGCAGTTCTCAGAATATTTTCAGTGGTGTGTTCTCTGGACAACAATTCCTGTTATGAAAAAGGTCTTCTGTCTATGACAACTTTGCAGATGTTTTCCTATCATGAAAATAATTGTATTCACAAGGTCTGCTGCTACAGATACACATTTTTGTACATGCAGTGAAAATAGAACATTATTTGAGTGCTTATAAAGACAGCAAAAAATGAAAACCCAGTAGCTAATATTTTAAGAAACCTCACAATATTTTGACATCCAAGCCCATCATTTTTTGACACGTGGGGTTGAATGCTGCACCAGTCCTAAAGGTGTCGGTATCTTTCTAGGTGATGTTCAGAGTGAAGTCCAGAAAAGGATTTAGGCTATGAGGTGGGGGATATGGTCGATGCAATGCCATGGGATTGCTTACTGATGGGGTTTTGCCTTGTCGCCTTGATGGTGTTTACTAAGAACCTCTGAGTATTTGACCATGTGGATTTAACAGAAGGATTAACATATAGCCCGGAAATTTTTAAGGAGGAAGGTATTAACCTTAGTTTTGGGTGATATAGAACTCTCCTAATATATCTTGTTATTTTCAGTATTTTTACATCTTCTGATTTCTGCGAACTCATCCCTGAATACAGATATGCCATGATTGATGTTGATCTAGTGACTGGACTATATCTAAAAGTTGGACTTGATGTTCTTAAAGGTCTTTACCAGCCAAAATGATTCTATATTTCTGTGTGTAACTAGAAGTTATAATGGAGTTCTCTTTTAATTGCTCCAACAGAATATAATATATCTTAACTTATACACTATTCATAGAATAATAGAATCATCAAGGTTGGAAGAGATCTTAAGCTCATCAAGTCCAACCATCAATCCACCACCACTGTGACCCCTAAACTACTAAATTGTATTACCCAGCACCTGATCCAGATGCCTCTTGAACATCTGCAGGGATGGTGACTCCACCAGCCTAGGCAACCTATTCCAATGCCTGACCACCTTAACAGTGAAATACTATGAAGTTATGTCTGTTACTGGCAAAACTTTTTCTCTTACTGCTGTTCTGACACTTTTGTAATGCACTGCCTACAAATTCAGAAAATAGTCTGAGCGCAATTTTTTGTTTTACTGAAGAAAAATTGATAACTGCTGATTTACATCTCTGATGTAGTAAAAAATGAAGTATCTAATTTAATAAAATCATAAAGTGGCACATATAATCAATATTTTAAAATAATATTGCTCCATTTCACAGTGTTGCTTTGGCTTTCTCTGCAATTCGACTTCTCCAAGATGCAAAAGTTTTTAGAATGGAGGTGACACCTTTTCAAGAAGAGGAGGATGAAAGGGAGTGTTTGGTATGTGTGGATATTTGTTTTAAACTAATCTTTCTTTGTATATGAATCTTTCTTGTATTTATTGTTAAGTGATTTTCATAATTATTAGATGGTAGCAGTCATTTGTATTATATGGTTACCATTAATCTGGGGAGAAAATGATCTTTGACATGCCTCAGATACCTGCTTGCCTAAGGTGTACTCAATGCATCTGTAATCATCATTATAATTTGTAGGAGGTTAGGAATTACAGGAATTTTTATTTCTATACTCTCAAACGGCAGCACTGAAAATCCCTTTTTGTTTAAAATCCCCCAAACAAACATAAAGTGAAAAAAACAGGTATCAGGTGAAAATCTTGTATTATTCAGTTAAGGTACTTCAGGTTTTCTCATTTCTTCAAACTATTAGAATTATTCTCCATAATAAATACAGTATATAGTTGTATTTATGGAGTCTCACATAAAGCGTGCTTTAATTTTCGATTGTTAATATTATAATGTAAATAATAAATGGTCTCCTGTTATTAAAAAGTATCTACTCTTTAAATAAACTTCTGTTTAGAATGTTATTTATTATTTGTAATATATTTGTATTGATTTTATTTTAGACTGATGCTGCCTTGTTGCCTTGTTTATAGTAAAGTAGGCTACTCAGAAGGTAACATTTTTCTTGCTTTTGGCAATAATTAGGACTCCAACACTGAAGAGGTTCGACTGCCTCCCAGTGTGATAGCACAAGAGCACATGAATGCACGTTTGTGGCTGAGGTGTCGAACAGTGTTAGTGGCTGCACTCGTGACACAGATCCGTGGTGTTGGTGATATCAAAGGTACTACTCTTTCTTGGTTTAGATTTTGGGATTATAATGGGCAAGTGAGCCTGTACAGACACAGTTCTTATTCATAATTAAAAAATACTACCATTCATTCTGGGGCTGTATTATCACTGAACAATTATCTGTAATAAATTTATCCAATCCAATAAGGAAAATATAAGTACATTCTCTCCTAGAGCATGTAAACCAAGTATTATATTAATTTTCATTTAATGGTTGTTATCTTTTGGTAATTTACTAGTGTGTAACAGTTTCAAATGTTCTAGGGTAATTAGGAAAGTGTGGTTATTTTAAAAAGCCCTGTTGCTAAGTACTTCTAGTTTTAAAAGTCTCAAAATATTTTTTCACTTTCTGTATCTCCAATCAATGAAATATTCCTCCAGAGCTCCTAAAAATACTCCAGATTATTTTTTAAAAGATTTAAGAGAGATATTGGAAAATACATTTATTGCAGATTGGTTATGAAGGAGATGTTTTTCATTCCTTAGTTTTATGAACTCTCATGCTCACTTAAGTATCAAAATCAGTTGAAGTCTGTAGCCAAACTTTTATTTAATCACTTCTGGATAATTGCTGAGAAGGTTGTTGCTGTTTTGGAATTATAACTAAAATCAGATTTTTGAATATGTAGAACAGATCTACAATATCTTAGTATTTATGTTGGTGGCTTGCATAAGAAGCATGCATTTGGATGAACTTAAACCTAGTGCAATTTAGAAATTAGGTGTTTTTTCTTTCTTTTAAAAGTAAATTTGAAACAAAATTGATGAAATGGTACATGTGGAATGTGGAATCTACAATGTCGTATTTTCTGTAACTTTTTAGTGTAGAAATGACTTAAACATGGTAGAACACACAGTAAAGTCTTTTCCATTGTACTTTTACTATTCATATATTCTCTTCTTTTAGGAAATGATGTGGCTGAGCACAGAAGTGTGATAAATGAAGTGATATTAGAGGCAGAAGCCTTTGGTGATATTGAGACTCAGGCTGAAATGATGGTGCAAGCTGCTATTCTTGACCTGCAAGAAAAACGTCCTGTGGCAGACATTAAACTTCTTTTGCAGGTTTGAGCACAAAGGAGAAACTGTTCGCTTTTCTTTGATGCATTTTTTGGTGTAGTCAGAGCAGCTGATGGCAGCATTAAATAAGCTTGAAATAGTGCCTCCAAAAAAGATTTTTTTCCACTTTGTGTGATTTGTCCTCATAAATAGACAGGAAAAGTAGTAACTGCTTTGGTTTATGTCTATGTCCAAACAGAATATCATCAGTTTACTCCAAGAGGATCCATGTATTTCCCTGCCAGCTTCTTTGACTCTTGTGAAAAGTTTGCTCCTGCTGGCAGACATTCTGCCACTGCAAATAGCAGAGGATACAGAACATTGTTCTTCTGCAGTGGAACCATTAAAGTTGCTCACTTTGGCACATGAGCTTACCATTAAAGCAGTGAGTACATGTCGGTCGGTGCATTTCCAAATCCTTCTAACAGCCTTAAGTATTTATCCTGGAAGCTATTTTGTCAATTTATTCCTGTTAACAGATTCCTTCAGTTTTAACTGCATTGGAATAGTGTAAAGAAGTAGTTCATCTTACCAAACTGTTTATCCATACTCTTCATGCATGCTCATGTATGTGGACTGGTATTTTCACACAATTTAAAAACATTGAATACTTGCAAAATGCACATCCAGATGTGAAAAATGAAATAGGAAGTTTGACTTCTAAAGAGATGCAGAGCACGCACTTTTCCCATGTGAAATGAGGGACATATTCATGCCCAGCACCTCAGGGAGGATATAGATCTCATTAAATTCTTAACTGTTAAGCATCCAAGAACTTAGCTTTGTATCTTAGAATAATTTGAATCAGGACAATCTGTATAAAGTATAATGATATTTTAGGTTGATGATTGTTACAATTGGTATGAAGAAATAATTTCCATGTGAAAATTTAAGTATGTAATAAAAAATATCAAAAGACATGAACTTTGTGAGACTACTAAACATTTACTTATTTGGGATCCAAAACTGATAGGCATTTCTACCTGTTCTCGGTACAGGTTACAGAGAAAAGCTTTTTTGATCAAATTCTTTACTCATATTTTCTAAACCAGAAGTTTAATCCATTGAAATATTTATTTCCCTAAGTAATAAAGAATCATATTAATCACTTCAGACTCAAACTTCCATCTGTGAGACTCGCTCATCTTCAAGTGACTTGACACTTTACAGCATCTCCCCATCATCTCCCTGAATGAAAGGTTGGACTGGTCCATACATGCTAATTTCCTTTTCTTTTCTAGCCTCTGGTGGATGTCAGATTTCATTGTAGAAATGACAGTTTCTTTCCAGGGCTGTGGTTACTTGTGAGCTCTATTTCTTAAAGACTGATTTGAGGGAGTTTTCTTTTGAAAACCAAAGCCTAACGTTATTAAATTCAATCAAGAGTTCACCAAAATTGTTTTTGCATCACAAGGCTTCTCTGCCAGACAAGTACACACTAAAGTAAAGGAGTTCAGGCATCTGGAAACTTGAGTTCCAGGGTTTTGCAATACCTAACTTAACTTTTTCGAACTGCTATTTAATTTGCTGTGTGCAACTTGATTTTACTGAGCATACTCTTTTCATAGATTTTTGTTTGTGGTGAACCCATTGAACAGCAAATAGAAGACAGTACGTTGACTTGCCTGGTCTTACCTACAAAAAATATCTACCTGCCACATATTAACGTGCTAGCCCAAGTCAAAATGAAAATTGGTAAGAAAAACACAGCTCATTATTATTTTTAAGTTTTAGTTAGTTTTCATTCATATTTTATGAATGGTTTGATTGGTGTAGCTTGGGCTTCCTTTGAATGGCCTAGGTAAACCTCAATGGCATCACACAGTAGTGAAGCAGTATTACAGTTTTGTATTTATATCCATCAGTCACTTGAGTTTTTGGAATCGGACTGTAACAGTAAATCTGTAATAGCATTTGTTCTAAGGAGTTTGCTTCATTTTGCATGAATTGCTTGTAATAATTTGCGAAGAACTGTTTTGTTTTTTTCTTTAGGACATACATTGGCTGAAAAAGTAGCTTGTACAGCTGCAAGAGGAGATCACTTGCAATGGCTGTATGCTCTCAGGCATTTAGAATCAGCATTGAAACTTTGCAGAGCATCTGCAACAAAAAAATTATATATGGAAGCTGAACTTCTTTATCAGATAGGTAAATAAACCCCTGTTTTTCCAACCTGAGTGCCATCCTAGGCAATGTTATGCACGGTGGTGTTAAAATGGGGACATTTTACTGTAAAACTAGAATAGCTTTGGCTATTTCACACTGTCTAGACGTAGATCTCTCTCCTGTGTTTCATATCACACCAGAATAGTTCAGGATGCATTATTCTACAAATAATTTCAAAACTGCATTAGAACTACTTTCATCAGTATGCTATCAGGGATCAGAGGGTGTGGCCATTGAGACTAAGGACATTTATGCTTTTCACCAGGAGGTGTTGGTTTGTGAGGATCCCAGCGAGAAAGACATTGAAGATTCTTGAATGTGTATCTTAGAATGCCATTTTGGAGTTAACATTGTAAAAGAAAAATGAGATAATGTAAATAATCTTGGTGGGTCTTACAGAATAAAAATTAATAACATCTTGAAAATCTACTTTCTGTATTTCTTTCTAAGGTAAGGTAGAACGCCAGATAACTGAAACAGGCAATAACAAGTCATCTCAAGCTATTAAAACCCTGTTGGAAGCTATCAAGCTCAGCCAGCAACATGATCAAAAATATGAGTAAGAATCTAGCTATATAACTTTGGAAAGAATTTAAATCATACGTGAATGTAATTTTTAAACAGTTTTTTGAGATTTGGTCTGGGACTTCTATTATGGAGGATCTTTATGTTTTAGAGAGCTTTCTTTTATTTCAGTATAGAAGAGCTAGTGGATATTTATTCTCTTATTTAAAACAAATGATAAGAATATTTAAAAGCATTTTTTAACACTATACAAAAGTTACAGCTTTCTGTTCTATTTCCAAATTTGTATCCTATCTGTCAACACCGGGAACAGAGCTATCAATTAAACAGGAGATTTATTCATATTTCAAAAGATGAGCTGTGGTCTGCCCCCTTCCAGATAACAGAAATCCAGCTTGAAAAGGTTAGCAGCCAGAAATAGTCAGAAGAGCAGAGGCAGAAGGAGCGCAGGAAATGTGTTTGTAACAGATATCAGGACAGTGACTTTGGCATTAGTTATCAGCCTAGAAGATGCCTGAAGAGCTGAGCCAAGACAGCCAATAAATTCTGTCAAGCAGCTCTGATACATTGGACTTTAGCTTTTTTTGTTTCTTGACCAGTCTAAATGAATAATGTGCCATGTCTAGTTAGATTCAGTGTAAAGGCAGCAATTTACCTTGCTTGTTTGGGTATTCTGTTACTTAAGTTAATGAACCAGAACTCTGAACATAGAAGCAGTAGCATAGTAATAAACCTCAACAAGCAGTCAGCATGATGGAAGATGGTACAGAAATGGACTGTGGTGAAGTTTTGCAAGTTTAATTTGCTACACTCTGATTTAATTTGCTACCATCTTTCTAAAAGAATGTACAGCACCATCAATGGACCATGGCTTTCTTGTTTTAGAGAACTAAACATCCTGATCACAATTATACAAGCTCTGTGATATCTGTGGAATTGTTTAATTAAAGTTCTTTCTTCATGTCCCACATCCTTTTTTGTTAGGAAGACTAGAAGTTTAACTGAATTGTTGCCAAGCAAGTGTAGAATTTGCAATCTTCCCAGTTAGTTTGCTCAGTCTTTAACTGTACTCGGACTTTTGTATTTTGCTTTACACAAATTATACTAAAGCTGTAATTTATTACTATTATACTATTACGCTATTACTATTACAACTATATAAACAACCAACTCTGTGCAATATGAATCTGTCCAGAATAGTAACTGGGTGAGTAGGAGTTTGTTGCTCCGCTTGGGAAAGTTAATTCATAGGTGAGATCTGGAGAAATCTGCAGAGCCAGGAGGAATCTTCATAAAAAGACTGATATAGGGAATAGAAATATTGGGGAAATTCTCCAGGTGTAGTAATTTTCAGCAGGTTGAGGGAAGTAATTCTGCCTCTCTGCTCTAATATGGTGAAATCCTGCCTGGAGTACTGCACCTAGCTCTGGAGTTCTCAGCACAGGAAAGACACGAACCTGTTGGAGTGGGTCCAGAGGAGTGCCACAAAAATTATGAGAGGCTGGAATACCTCTGCTGTGAGGAAAGGCTGAGAGAGTTGAAATTTTCAGCCTGGAGAAGAGAAGTTCCAGGGAGGTGTTATGGCAGCCTTTCAATACTTAAAGGGGGCTTATACAATGGAGATAGAGTTTTTAATAGTGCTTGTAGTGATAGGACAATGGGTAATAGTTTTACACCAAAAGAGGGTAGATTCAAACTAGATATAAGGAAGAAATTTTTTAAAATGGTGAATGCCTGGAATAGGTTGCCCAGAGAGGTGGTAGATGTCCTGTACCTCAAAACATTTAAGGTAAGGTTGGATGGGGCTCTGAGCAACCTGATCTAGTTGAAGATGTCCCTGCTCTTTGCCAGAGAGTTGGACTAGATGGCCTTTAAAGGCCCCTTCCAACCCAAACCATTCTATGATTCTATAATTTTTGCTTCATTTATGATACTGTTGCAAAAATCACTCAAAAAGAGAAGAAAACAGGAGGAGAACAGGAATTGGTGAGCACTGCTGAAGATGTGAAACATTCTGGTACAGAACTCAAAATGAAGAAGGTTCCTCAGCTAAGCCCATTAAGGAAACACAAGTCTGTTTTGGTCACTGTGGGTATTTTTGCTGATTCTTGGAAGAGTTTGACTGAGGACTCAATTTGACTGATATCCAAATTCAGCCACCCATGTTTCAGGGAAACCAGGGCAATGGATATATGCCTTAACTTGAGGAAGGAAGACAGTACAGAAAGATCACCTGCCCTGCAGAATTATGGTTTTCTTACTAAACATTTGCAATTTATTTATGGAATATTTGTTTCCAATAATACAAATTATATTTGATACAGTGTTAAATCAAAGTGTTATTTGTTAAGCATGCCATAGGGATGTTTTAGACTCACATGACCTTAAAACAGGATCCCAAGGTACACTTAAAGTAGATGACGGGGGCTGGATGAATGATTTATTTGGTGAGGTATCTGGCTAGTCTTGTGCAGGAGTCAGATTGTATCATTGTAATGCTTACTTTGATAGTAATGTTGATTGTTCTGTGTGTTGTTTCTTGCAGGTTAATACGGCGGTCATACCTTGAAATAGCACTATTGTATTTGTATTTTGCCAGAAATAATGAGGATGTATCACAGACAGATAAGTTGGTGCCTTGCAAATCAAGTGTATGTTTTCTATCTTTTGGGTAGTGGCCTCTTCAAAGCAGGAAATATATATTCCTTGCACCTTGCCATGTTATTACTTGCAGTGACTTATAAATAATACTGATACTGAAAGTCCTCCTAGAAAAATCATACGAAGAAAGCATATAATAGAATTTGATCTTGTTTGATGTTATTTCTCGTGTTTATTGCATTGAATGATACTATTTAAAATATTTTTTATACAAAATAGGAAGACACAGAACCAACAGTGTTTTCATTTCTGATTATGTACAAATAAATTTGTACCTTGCGAAATATACTTAACATTCAAACCTGTTTTATTAAATGCTAACTTTAGCACATTTCAATTTTTCCATACAAATATGAATGACAGCATGAGAAATATAAGTGTCTTCAACCACATCAAAGTTCCTACAAGCCATAGATGGAAAGCAAAATGTGTAACATTAGAGAAAATAGGTAATTAAGATTCTAGAAAACGTAATATGATAGCAACACTGTATACACTAGTGACCATAGTATGAGCTGCTCTGAGAAAACATTTCCAGGAGCAGCCAATTAGTATGCTCTGGACAATTTTTTCATTTTTATTAATTATTCCATGGATTTACAGTCAATGCCAATTTTTACAACTTACAAATAAAACAATTTGTCTGTAAGTAGAAGGACTTTTTTCTATGTTTAAAATATGTTTTACCATAATACATTTAGAATCCTGATTATGAACTGGTATATAATTTTAGAACTCTTCTGGAGAACTCTCTTCTGAGGAGGCTGTGAAATCAGAAGTCTATAAGGCACAAGCCTGGATTGCAATAAGAGCAGCTACACAGGTTGGTGCAATAGCCTGAAGAGGTAATTTTTTTTTTTTTTAAATTCATCTTATTCTACTTACACAAGCAAACAAGACAATGCAAACAAGAAGAGTATTCAGGTTTCATTAAATTTCTGGCATGGGTCTTATTTAATAAAATTAAAATGGACACTGCCTGAATAGTGCATTTAATCTCTCTTGAACAGATCTGACTCTGTTTACCTCAACTTTGATTCAGTGCAAATAAAATGGCACATGACCTAAGTGTGCACATGTATTTGACATGTGGGCAGACATCAGTGGCATCCAGATGAGGACAGCTGGTTTGAAATCACTCATGTAGTAATTAAGCTGTCAGCACTAATGATTTATTTAAATATATTGTGTACCTTATGTCAGAAAGCAATAGAATATTTTCCTGACTTTTAAAAATATAATATGTGTGGAGGGACGTCCACGTTTCATAATTAATATTTTGTCTTCACCTTACTACTCTAGGATTTTAACATCTATATAAATTTTGTAGTGAACTAGTCCTGAATAAACTAAATTATATTTTTAGGTCAGTGAAGCTGTGCTTGCTTCTCAGCTATTAATTGGAATGAAGAGTGTTAAAGAACAGCGCGTGAAGGACGAAGTGCAACAGAAAATTCCAGAATTTGCTTCTATGGATCTTTCTTCTTCATACAGAGATTTCATATCTGGTATTCCTTTATACCTAGTAATATCAGAAATTAATTGAATAATAAGCTATATATGCCATGTAATCTAGTAATACATTTAATATCTAGTTTTCATTTATGAAAAATTATAAATCAGTTTTGGAAAGTAAAAGCCTCATCATGCATAGCAATACAAAATATTAAGCCAAGACCTCATGGTCTTTAAATATCAGCCTGTGCACCTGTTCAATATGTTAAGAAAAGATCATTGTTTTTACATACTGTGGCTCAGAAAGGTAGAATGCACATACTGCCATAATTTTGGAAAAACAAATGGTCCTTTGTTACAGGACTTCCCCAGGCATCTAAAGTAGGTCTTGGCCCCCCATCAGTCACCACTGCTTTTTTTGGTTTCTTCCAATACTGTCTTATCACTGATTTTTTTTCTCTAGGTATATTAGCTTTCCCTTGGAGAGTTTCAGTTATACTCTTGATTTTGCAGAGATGTTGGTGTTGAATAGCTTGTCTCCCCCTGCATCATCCCAAAAACCCAACCCAAACATAACAAAAACAAACCACAAGCAACAAAACCCACCAAATCTAACAAGCCCTAACTCTTGCAAAATTTCTTGTGTGGGTACTGTATTCTAAATGTCAAAGTCAGTATAATAAAATTTTCACTGTCTTTCCAGTCCAATGGGTTATCATTTAGAGCTACTTCCGTTAGCTTGGTAGAACTTTGCCTGGTTTATTTCTAACTCCTGCATTTATTTTTCAGCTAAAGGAATTTATGAAATGGAAGTTTTTGATCTAAAAAAAAACCCCAAGAGTGAAACTAGGAATTCTGAGATAATGATTGCTAGATGTTATACAAACCCGAAGACAAAATATTTATTTTTAAACTGGGAACCATTAATTTAGTGATAAAATTTTGGTTCAGTGGCTTAATTTTAATTATCCTGAGTGACTGACAAAGACTGAATTGCTCTGCTTGATAGCTGCTGGCAAAGCTGAGCAATGTCTGCTTACTGTACAGTGTTTAAACATATGTGTTTTGATTGGTTTATGAAAACAAGCATTGTATGCTAAGACTTTCCATCAGATTGTTTTGTACTAGCTCCATTTGCTTATAATTACAGATCAGTTTTTCTTTCAGCAAATGCAGCAGGTGTTTCTCCTGATAGTTCTGTTAGCCAATACAAAGAATAGAAAATTTAGAAAAGCAGTAGTAGGCCAAAACAAAAAAATGCAAATTGAAATGGAAATTATCAGCATAGCATGCTAAATATTTTCTGTAAAACTCTTAATGAAACACATATTTAAGTTTTCATCTATAAGACAACGTGGCCATTTAAACTTTCGGCATTGAGAGTGAAATGTCAGGCATAATATAGGCATTCAGATTTTGTAGCAGCACTCATAATTATTTTCTGAAAGTTTACTGTTAGGAATTACTATAATCTAACGTTTGTTCAGTTTGGAGTAAGAAACAGCAAAAAAATTGTGGAGTTTTTTTAAGAGATCCAGGTACTAGTGCAGTGAAAAAAAGGTATTGAATATGAGCATGATGTAGTCATATTGGTACTAATATTTTTTTCCACTTTCTGCATAAGTACAGCTTTTATGCAGCACAAAGAAAAGATTATCTTTTGCTTTATTTCACAGTTAAGAACACATTTCACTGAAAATGTGTTTAATATCTAAAAGGGACAGGATTAAAACTAACAATGAACATTTCAGAGCACCTAACTCTTCTGAGTTTGGGTCAATGTAACTGGGAAGTTCAACTGCCACATTTATGACTGATGACTCCTCATGTTGTTTCCATTTAGTAAATATCTTCTATTGAACAATGTGTAGAAATAATGGTTTTATATTGAAATTCAGAGGGACAGAATGCACTTTGCTCTCTACCCCTTTTAACTTCTTGCAAGGACCTGTAAGGTTCCTGCCCATGAAGTAAAAAACAATTTCTTTACTATTTCAACTAATATTAAAGCAGAATAGAAAAAAATTTTCATGTACAAAAAATACAACCAGGTTCACAAGTTATGCTTTGAGTTACAGATTAGTCGATTCCAACACAATGCAGAAATAGCTTTTGAATTCCAACCACTTCATGTGTGTTCTTGAACTCCTATTGAAGTTGCAGATGGGTACACTGTTGTCTCTGAAAGTCCCGAAGCATCTTCTACTGAAGGCGAACAAAGCATAGAAGACAAGCAGAGCGAAAGTGAAGGAACAGAAAGTCTTGCCACCAAGGCCAGCCGGAAGAAAGATACAATAACATGGCTTCACATAATTCGCTACCACAATTATTTAAAAAGAATTTATAACACAAACCTGTTTGGTATGTATTTTTGTTTCCTTCTAGAAATCTGCTATAGGTAAGATACTGCTCTTGTGGGCCAACAGTGTCAGATTTGAAGGCTATCATCTGAAATAGCCTAATTTTGAGTTGCTTTAAATTGTATAAATGCGAAAAAATCTTCATGGAAATCAAGATTTATGTCAGTTTACATGTGCTGTAAGTGAAGATATTACTACCTTTCTTCCTAGTTATTCACAAGCCTCCACAATACCAGGAAGACCTCCCTCAAAACTTGACTGTTATTACTACATCTGAAATATTTCTAAAAAATTCCTAATCTATGTTTATTTTTAGTTCCAGATCAAACTTGGGTCACATCATAAAGTAATCTGTTTTATGTTACTTTATAACATCTGGAAAGAGTTTGTTTCATTATCTGATCACTGTTGAAAAATCACAAATAGCATAAACTAGTACTATTTAAGGACAAACAGTATAATTGTTGGAAATGCATTTCTTTGATATTGAATCTATTTACATATTTTATTTTCAAAATTTATGAATATAGAGTAGCTTTAGTAACTTGACATTTTAATGGGAAATAATTATGTAATTTTAAAAATCTCCTTTAAAAACTGCCCCAAACCCAGGTCCTGGATCACCTTCTGGAAGAGATGGACACCTTAGTTTGATTTCTGACACAGGGATTGCTCTACGCATAGAAGAAATGCATTCCTTTCTTGAAAAGAATTTGTTTGAATATTCAATGTGTTGTCTTGAGCATTTTCCAGAAGAACTACATGATGTAGAAATGCCAGTCAGTAGTCCAGCTCATTCTTCAGAGGTACTTATGTTCTTTCTAATGTTTCAAAAATATTATACTGGTATTTCATTCAGATTCTCGATAGTTCCAATGGTGATATTTCTGGGAGCACTATAGAAGAATGAAATTACTCATGCAGAGGATCGATACAAAACCAAAATCCTGTGCAAGCAGTGAACTATGTAGTTAACAAATGCACATACCCTTGTTTCATTCATTCCTGCAAAAATAATCTCCATCCCATAGCCAGTGTATTTAGACCCTAGACTATTAAGCAGAATGATATTTTAAAAGGTTTTTTTAAAATTAGTTAATCAAGTTGGTTGTTACTCAGTAGGGCTGAGGTTTTAAATCTTGTAGATCTCCATGTTTCATACCAAAAATGTCCTGATCTGAGTTTTGTAATGTGTACATACAAGTCTCTATATTGTTAATTTAGTCAATAATAAAAACATGATTTAAAAAAAATGTGTAAATTATATTTTCTCAAAATTTTTTTAAGGTCTTGTATGCTAATGTTTTGCTGATTATCAGCTGGCTAGAAAATCAACTTTTTTAGATCTCTGGCTTGCAATCAGCCTATTTGAGCTTTCAAATATGGGCAACTCAGAATATATTACTCAGATAAATCTTGAATTAGAGATCTGGACTCTATGCTGCCCATGGCACATGTTTAGAACATTGAATGAAATTTGTGTTTGAAGATTCCATGTAAAAATGATTGTCTTCAAAGTTTCTCCATCCCACTTCTCAAATTAATAATTATCCTAATACTAAAAATTAAAATGACAGATCACTGGGGCTTATTTTTTTAACTATTATATTCAGTATTAGATGGAGACAGGGGAGCTTTGAGGAGGGAGAACTTGGTACGTTATAAAAATGAATAAAAATACTTCTGTGAAAGTAGCTTGTCTAGAGTTGGTGAACTTTCTGCAGTGTTGGACAGCATATCATTACTCATTTCCCAACAAAGAGCTGACTGTGCCACTGAATAAATTGTAAATATATGGTATGTGACATTTATAACAGCCATCATATATCAAAAATTATTTTACTCTGTCTGCTCTTTTTTTGACATAATTAGTATTACAGTGTCCTAGAATAATAAGCTTCAGAGCTCACTGTCATGTTCGTGATGGGTGCAAGCTGCATAATCATGTGTTAACTTCACTGTTGTAGACAGCTAACAAGCATAAAGCTCTTACTTTTTTAATTCTAAGCTTCATTGATTTTTAGCACAACATTTTTAGAAGCTTTAACTATTCAGAAGGTTACACAGGTTATTTAAAAAATGTAACTGTAATTTATTACTGTGAATTTTAACAGTACAAATGGATATTGAAAGAATGATTTTTTATGTACGAAGTTGTTTCACTTACATCTGTCTCTGTATTCTATTTTGATTCTTGAAGTTTTTTTCAGGTCTGCTGAACAAAGAATCCAAATTACATTATGTCTGTAATTAAAATTCTGTGCCCTGTTATATTTTGCATGCTTGTTTTTTGTTCTCCACCATTATAGTTAGTAGGACTGGAAATACTTAACTAAGACTGCTATTTTCAGGCTTTTGAGAAAGTTGAATAGACAAATATTTATGTATGTAATTCAGCAACCTGCCAGTTTGACAATAGCAATTGTAATGTCCTTCTTCAAAAATATTCAATATGAATAAAAATCCAAAAGATGGAGTTCACTCAAAAAAACCCCCAAACCATAGCACACATTTTAGAAAGAAATATATAGCATAACATGGAATTTTAAGAGCTCTAGTTCAGGGGCACAGCATAAATTAGGTTCTTCCCACCTCCATATATATGTTTTCTCCTGGTTTTGTTCCCACTCCATGCTAGAGGACAGTGGGTGATTCATTACTGAACTAAAGGTCCTGAATGCAGGAGATGTCTGTAGCAGGTGTGTCCTCCATGCACACCTCATGGCATTCCATGGGTTATGGCCTCTGAAGGCATATCTGTGTGCTCGAAATCACGCATGGTTTCATCGTTATCTTCACTTCTTCTGTATGTTGGTGTGGGATGGTAACTGACTTTGTGGTGTAAGGCTAAGTTACTGTGAAAAATCCATCTTCTGCTCACTTGCATTCACTGCCCTGTAGTGGTCATGAGCCGAATTTTCTGTAAAGAAAGTAGGTAAAATTCTCCATTTTTTTCAGCAATGAGCATTCAAAATTTGAAAAGAACTAACTCCCCAGGCAGCTGTTTTCAGTGTCCACATTTTGGAATCAATGATGGAGACATTAAGGAACTTCTCAAATAGCTTCCATATTCCCTGGAAATGCAACTTTTTTGTCGCTCTTCTTTGGAGATCTGTGCAATACTTAAAAAAGTAGAGATGGTGTGTTCAGCCTTTAAATTGAATATTTCACAATTTTAAGAAAAAGTTTTGTCCCTGAATGAATGTTGGCTGGCAATATTCCTACATTAATTCCCTGGTGAAGGACTGCCAACAGTAACTATTTGATGAATGCCCTTCTAATGTTCCATATGTATTTATTAAATGCAACAAATCCTCACAAATTAGGTGATTGACTTTTCAGCAGGTGTCACCCTGCTGAAACAGACAGGTAAACATAAATAAAGCATTATTCTAACATTCAGAATACTATTTTAATTATCAATATGTATATCTCACAAATTACTTTATCAGCACTAAATCTTGTATTATTAGTATGCCAAATAATAGATTTGAGCAAAACCCATAATGCCATAATGATTTTAAGTCGAAGGCAACAATCATAGGGACTGCGGGTATCTCTAAGTCAGCCCACAGATCCTTTATATTGCCTTTAGAAATGTGTCATCACGTGAGCTTTGAAAAGTCTTAAATTGGTAAAAAGATCACTTTTTAAAACTACCCATTTATCTAAATAAACATATATTTAGGCAGGAATGAAAATCATACCAATTCCAGTAGATGCTAGATAGTAACAGATTTTGCATGTTTCACTACAGAAAATATAAT
Source organism: Origma solitaria (assembly GCA_013397895.1). NCBI lineage: Eukaryota > Metazoa > Chordata > Aves > Passeriformes > Acanthizidae > Origma > Origma solitaria. The sequence continues at coordinate 973,907 of VZRL01006550.1, read as the reverse complement.
TTAAACCTTTATTTTGTGTTTCAGGTGTCTCTTGAAGCTACTGAAAATACCTCTGAAGTGTCACATGTGAGAACAGCTTCTCCAGTTCCTGTCGTTGCAGAAGAAGAGAGGCAGACAGAGAGCAGGGCAGCAAGTGCTTCGAATAAGGAAATTAACATTCAGTGGTATATTCCTTCTGTGGCAAAGCCATCAAATGATACAGAAACTAAGGTATAACTAGAGCAAAGCAGTTCCTTCAGTAGCGGAGCAAATTTAGTCTCATTTCTAATGAACATTTGTGTTACGAGTTGTCTGCTTTTTAATTGAATTATACACATGCTGATAGGCAAGCTGGACAGCAGGGAGCTATATATATTTACTCCACTGCAAACCTGCTATTTAGGAAAACAGAATGCCCTGACAGTTTTTGTGTCCAGGCCAAAAACCCCTTTGTTTGCCATATAAAGCTTCCAGGCCATGTTCTATTCATGCCTGTTGCAAATCCTTGATGTCTTTAACACCTCCACTCTAAGTTTGGGTAGACCTGACTGATACATTTGAATAACAGTTTTCCTAAAAGATCAGACCAAACATGAAAGATGAAGGTGCTGAAAGGGTTGCAGGAATGCAAGAGACTATGACAGGGAATTTGTTTTACCTTTACACAAGGGAACAACATGTAGGCAAAATTTCTGCTACTGCAGTAAAAATCCATGATCTCCAAACTTTTTCGCATAGCAGATTAGTGATTAAATTTCTATTAGACCCATTTATCTGTGTCAGTAAACTGATAGAAGCCCTGTGAAATTAATGTAAATAATGTACCATTTAATATGGTTTTGCAGGTTACTTAAGCATGGCCATACAGATGAGTAGAGGACCACAGACAACTCTTGAAAACTAATCATGCATGAATGCCATAGTCTTGACATTTTCCATACAATCAAAATATTCAGCTACCACTAGGAAGCATATTTTCAAGCATACTAGTAAATTACTGCATCAAAAGATGAAAACATTCTATTTAATTTTCTTATATTGGTACAGCTTTATTAGATTGGTGGGTTATACACACTTTATGGATTTAAACCTGCCATGATGACTGCCATGCACAGGATTGACCAGGATCAGGACAACACTGGGATTTTTGTAGTGACTCTGTGGGATATAACTAATTTTTAAAAGCACAGAAATTACATTCATAATTAAAATTATTAAAAACTTATAAAAAACTGAGTGTAGTACAAATTCACAGGAAGCCACACTCTCCTCTTTTTCGAAGGTCTGTTATCTAAGGGTTCATCAGTACACTCTATTTGATATTTATTATAATGTTGTATCACTGAAATAGCTCAGGTCTACAATACCATATTGCATTACAGCTTACCCATTCCATGGCTTTTACAGGTTTTGTTGCTTTATGCTTATAATACAAACCCTGTCAAGATTAGCAACATCAAGATTTTCAGTTCAACGTCGGTGTTTTCAGGCCACTTGTGGATTCCATTGGCTAGGTAAATAATCATGGACTCTATCCTGTTATTTCATGCTGTGTTAAAGATCAATCAGCCATTTAGGATGAGAGAAAATAAAGTACAAAATATCAAAGAGCTGTAAATCTTTAAAAGCATTCATTTTTGCTTTTCAAAGATTTTTCACTATAAAAACTGTAAGATGTTGTACACAGTGTTTAACCCATCCAAACAGTTGCTTTTTCAATGCATTCATTAACATTTTAGTTTTGATTCTTAAAGAAGCAAGTAACATATGCTAATTATATTACACTGTCATAGCAATGTAGCAGATCTAAGAAGCACTCCCAGCAGCTATTCCCATTCTCTCACTGGATTACTCACTTTCCCCATCCCATATTACAACTCTGAGAATGCAAGAATTTTTCTCTGTTGTAGCGCCAGACTCAGCCCTTAATTTTACACCCTATAGCATTTTTCATTACTTCTTCCATGTCATTCATCTGGTCTTAAATTTTTTGGAACTACTGGGTGGGTGGAAGGGAAGGAATAATGGGCTAAGAAGATTTGCAGCCTCTGCCACCCTTGTGCTGGTTGGATGAAAAAGCTTTTTTCTTAGAGAGGCATTCCTAAAATAGTACTGCTTTCCATTTTTAATGCAAAAAGCTAATGCATTCCATATCTCCACCTTATTAAATGGAAACTTTATTTTTGTAAAATCATGAGATCAGTCTTAAAATGAAAGCAAACATAGAACATAACCAATATGTAATAAAAGCTAGGTCAGCTTGATTATAACCTGGAAACAACAAATGTTGTTGTTTTATAATGGCAATAATGAAAAACTTTGTCTTCTTTTAGAATTATTTCTTTAAGGAAGCAATTGTCTGATCTGAAGGAGCAAGTTGAAATATTGATGCACAGTTCTAAAAGCTTTTCAACTTCAGTACCTACAAGTTTTCTTGAAACTTTGAAAATAAGTCCTTCAAATAAGCCCAAAATGAGTGATGTGAAAGTACATCTTGATGAAAAAACAGAAGTAAGTAAGAATGGTTCTGCTCTTATGTATGTTTGACTTGATTTAAGATGTCTGTCTTGGAGAAATAAATGACAGGTAACTTGGAAGGCAGGTATAAAGGCAGACATTAAGCTTCCCTCACCTCTTTAAAGGAAAGTTGAAATACTTTCACTCTTTATTTACTATTTAACTTTTCCTTATATATTGCTTGTCACTTTACAAAAAAACCCCAGGCATTTTTAACTTTCCACTTGAAAATAAAGGCTACCTCTTCAGGTACATAGATTTGGAAACTGATACCTAATTTATAGTAATCTACATCTGAAAATCCTTGGCAGTCTGTCAAATTAGCATGGTGATGAACCCAAAAGTGCTTTTTAACCATCAGTTACGCATCTTCAATATAAAATGGGCAGTGGTGGTTTCTGAAATAAGAACCTTCTAATAATGTTATTGAGAGAGGACTAAAACTGGCACTCAATTTATTTTTATTTTCTCTGTGCCATCTTTCTCTTTTCTTTTTATTAGCAAGGCTGAATATGATCCACAAGCAAATAACTCTCCCCACATACACACACACAAAAGGTAATTTCAGAATTTTCCATGTGGTCTGTTTGAGATAATGTCATTGGAATAGCATGTTGCCACAGCATAAGTGCTGCTTGATAAATGCCAAGGCAAAATAGACGTTTATTTTCAAAGTGGGAGACATTTATCATGTGACAGGATTCTCTTTATATCTATTATGTGAAATGATTAATGATGTAGAGGCTGTCATTTTGTCTGACGGATGCTGTGAAACAGTGACAATTGTGCACTGTGCCATTACTACGACGCTGTATTTTGACCAGCTTGGAGAACAAATGATATTTTGGCCAATCACAGTTTTCAGGAGAGTAGACAGAGCTGTCTTTTAGTGGTTGTTCCTGATTACCTGAAGGTGTTTGCTCAAACTTTCATTAATATATGTCAGTAATTGGTAAAACAATGTTTAGAATACTAATAAGATTAACACGCTATGCATTATACATGTATAAATATCATCTTGTCAGGGTGTTTGTTTATAATATCTTCAGTAAACACATAGCAAAAGTATGCTCAGTCACTGGATTTAAAACCTGAACCAGAGGCAATTTTGCCTAAGTAGATACTGGAAGGTTTGGGCACTTGTGTTTGTACAGGAAACACAACTATTTGTGTTGCAGAAAATTTATATTCATCAGCTAAGGTTTATTTTGCTGTGAATTCAATTAGAATAACCTAAAACTTGAATATTCTGAAAAAATTTGGGAGGCTGAGCCATCTGTTAGCTTATCGGAGGAGACTGATAGTACAGCATATGTTTGTACTACACAGATAGTACAGCTTTTTCTTGTTTTATACAATTAGGAGATTGCTAAAAGGTGTTTATCTGAAGTCAAAGCACTGCTGTCTGTTGTTCCAGCCCCATCCTCCACATTAACTGAGGTATGTTGTTCTCATTAAGAGTAAAAATCTGTTTTCTAAAATAAAGCAATTGTTCAGTTAAATTGAAATATGGATTATACCACTAAGTATCTTCCCATTTTTTTCCTCATTGTTGGACTTTCTGTTTTGGTTCTATTTTATAATCTTTACAAATAAAATACAAATGTGCATGATTACAAACTGTGAATATCTTCATTGTTCATTCGAATCAGCTTTTCATATATACAAAAATGTATTGAGCAGGGGGTTTGCTCACAATGGTTAATACAGATTATCCACCACTCTGGTCCTTGTTTACACAGACTCCAGTGAATTTCCATGATGCAATTGCCAAATGCAATTTCTTTCCTTTCTTGCATTTTTGCAGTTCTTCAGGCTTGATTATTCTATTTTCTTTAGCTCCCTCTGCCTTGCCCATGACATGTATTGAGAGATAGCATGCCGTTTTTTTGTCCATGCTTTTGGACAAAAGATCATATTCATCTTTTTACCCAGTGCAGTCAGTATCCCAGAGGAGACTGTGGGAACTGGCCCATAGTGGGGAGTGGTGCTGCTCAGTCTTCTCAGTCACTTAAGGGAGATCAGGGAAGGACCACGGCTGCCAGGGCTCAAGGGACTCCATGGAAGATTCTGCAATCTACTGTATCATATCACTCCCTCAACTAATCCTCAAATATCTCGCCAGTAATTGTTCACAATGGAACGATAATGGAAAAGGCTGTACTCTTCCAGTCAGATAGCTCTTCCTACCAAAAAACAGTCCTGAGTTTTGTCTGAGGACAGTTGGGCCAGTGGCTCATTACAGAAGGCTCTGTAGTGCTGTCCTGTGCATCCTGCAGCCCGGAACCTGAGAGTCCACACTTCCCTTTGATACACACTGCACTGTTCTTGCCACCCCTTGTTATCCATCCTGAAGTTCTCTCTCAAATGACTCCCAGACCTTCATATCACTCAATCTGCCTTGTCCAGTGCATCAGAATACACCTACATCCATTCTGCAAAGCTGTATTTTCCAGAGTCCCATGGAAGTATGTTCCATGGCAGAGAGATTTGATAGATTTCCTAGGGAAAGATACAGACAAACTTTCACTGAATCATGGAAACTTCCTGGAACTGTTTAAATTCTTGTGAATTCCTTTCACTTTGCCTGCTTCTCTTTGTGGGTCTGTGATGGAAGTGAGGGAGCAGATTTAGTGATGTTCTTCCAGTAAGAATATGATGTTTATTGCTCTGTTTTATTTCTGCTAAATTCCACAACAAGCTAAAATGTTTCAACAGGTGGAACATCACAAAGCTTTTCATCACAAAGTTTCAAATACAAACTTCAAACTGAGATGCTTTTCAATATGGTAGCTTTGGTTGAGCAGCTGAAGCCTAATCCTTCAAGATACTGAGTATCTTCTTTCTTCTCTGAAGCCAAAAGAACTTGTAGGGTGTTCATCACTTCATCATGTATAGCATATTTCAAAGTAGCATTTCCAAACTTTTAAATAAGTTGTATGTGTGCATTACCCTGTCTCAGCTAGAGACAGAAAGCTCAGAGAAATACATTACCTTTGTTTTCAAGCATGCAGGAGAAGGTAGCAGATACATTTCTTATATGTAGTTTTTCACCATATTCCCCCACCAAACACTTCTTTGTTGCTCATTTTCTGGTGTGTTAATTGGACAAAGTCAGTTCTAATTTGTCGTATTTCTTTTCTCATTTTCTGAGCTGTCACATGCCTATCCTGTTTCCACCTTCCCTGATTCTGTTTTTTCTGTCTGTGTGTCTTACAGTGCTTTGATTCAGCCCTGGACTATATTTATAAATGGAAAAAGTGCATTTTCATTGAATTATTCATTTAAAATTATTTGGCTCCTCATGTTTTAAGAATAAAAAATTATCACCCTGCTTGTTTTTAATGAGTAGCTATGTCCTTGAGGGAGATAAAGAGTAGTGTTTGGAAGTTCCAATCTTAAATTTTGAAAGTAAATTTATAAATAAAATAATCGCATTAAAAATTAACCCCCCTAGGTAGCCTGTTCCAAGCTTGTCTTCCTTTGTTTTTTCTTGATACCTAAATCAGTTAAATAGTTCTCCGTGTTCAATGGACACACAAACCAGTTTATGATTGCCCTCTATTTCACCTTTTACTGTTAGCTCAATTCCCTCAATTTCTTAGGAGAAGCCTTCCGAATTACTAATCATTTTCTGCTCTTCATTTTACCTACAGATGATCATGATAAACTTTGTGAGCAAGACTGTTCATAAAGGTTTCCTCCCTTGAATCCTGTTTTACTAGTTTCCTGCAAGTGATGTCATTAACCACAAATTTATACTGAGTCAATCAGTATTTCTAACTTCTTCATTAGAAATCTGGCTTTACATGGAACTGTTTGTTTATATGTACTTTTTGGTACCTCTAAGTTTAATAAAGTTATTAATTTGGGGTTTGTTTTTTGGTTGGTTTTTTTTTCAGATCCCATTTGATGTTACTTTTCAATCGATAAGAAATTTGGAAGATATGTTTGATCTTGCCAATGGATGTACAATAACTGAAGGAAGTCTTTTCAATTGGACCATTTCTCTGCTTCACTAAATATTATTTTGCAATAACTTAATCAATTATTATCTGAATGCTACAGACTTAGACTTAAGTTCTAGTGTTAATGTAACAACTTCATTAATCACACCAGGATTTGGCTCCTGTTATGTTTTATAATTTTAACTTTCAGTTTATTTGTAACTATTTCAACATCAATAGTTTTAAAAATTAAAATAATTTTTAGGCATTAAATATTTTATAAATAGTTTCTTAATAAGAGGATTTTCTAGCTTTTCAATAATTTTTTATAGTTTAGAAAAGCTGAATAGGTTTGTAGCCTTCTAGCACCTGCTAACAGATACTCCTTTTTCCCTTAAGTTTTATTCAGTTTTCTTTTTGAAATTGCTTTTGTAGTTGTCAAAAGTTGTTATTATTTCCGAAGTTGAGAATTTTGGGGGGCCTAAAATCATAACTGAGTTTTTTCTGTTATACATCTATTTGGAAACTAGCATTTCAGGTTGTTGAGGGTGCAAGTAATAATTCAGATGTCTTTATAATTTCAAAGCATTTAAAAAAAAACCAAAACAAAACCCCCACAATAAATAAACAACTCTCCCCCAACAAGGCAGTACAAAGGATAAAATGGTACAATACAAAACATTTTTTGTGTCATTCTAAAAAGTTAAGGGACCCTCTCTGTATGTTGCTGTAAATATAGTTTTAAAGTGCTCAGAAACACAAATGAGTCCTAAAAACAGCCATTATGCTTGTCCAGTGATTGAGATGGAGAATTTGACATGAGCAGGTGAGTTAGTGGATCAGAGAGGGGTCATGACCCTTTGGTTTGGCTCACATTCCAAGGCCAGGCACTCCTTTGCTAGTTATGTTGATTTGTTTGCAACAAACAGCAAAAAGCCCAGGACATTTGGGCAGGAATTCTTTGAGACTTGTCCTATCACTAGTTATGTTTTTGTGTTGCCATGAAAATTCAGCACTAATGGTTACCATGCCTGGGTTATTTTCCTGTAAAAAATGCCAGTCCCTTTCACATCAGTCAGGCATTCCCCAAACTGTAGTCCAGTGATAAAACAATAAATTTTTTGGAGCTATTTGGAAATTGCAGATTTACCTTGCCTTGTGCTTTTCAGAAAAATGTTACCTGTTTGAGTGAAGTTCCTTTTAGTGAGGAAGAAGGAGAGAGAGGTAAGATTCAGCATAATAAGTATCTTAAATGTGACCAGTACAGGAAGAAAAGGAGTGAAGTTTTCTCCTATTTTTCTTCATTCTTATAACAGAAAGAAGACTGGATGTATTTGTGTTATGTATAGCTGTTTAAAAGTTGTGCTTTTTTTTATTTTGTGTACTCTTTTCTGGAATGCTGTAGGTAGTAGGAAAATTAGAAGGATTAATACAAAGATAACAAGAAAGGAAGAAGTGAGTAATTGATAGGACAGTTAATTTTGCAAGACAATTTTAAAACTGAGTTAGTATGATTATTTAACTCAACTGCCTAACAGCCAATTTGGAGGAGATACTCCTTAGCATTATTCTTTCATTAAAAGAGTTTATTGTTCTGCAGTTTTTCAAAAAGCAGGAAAGATAAAAATTGACATTACTCATTTTTCTTTTACAAGCAACAAGTAGGAAATTGCACTTAAAAAAAAAACCAACCCAACCAAACTGTTCTGTCTTTCATTATGCTTTGTAAAAACAATAAACACTTCTTTTTCTGTTTGAGGTCACCTTGAGGATTATCATAGGACTTTTATGCAGTTTAATTAATATTTGTGAAACATGCTATAACATCAGGTAAAAATGGAAGTGAAGTTCTATTACAGACAAGGTGTTTTTTCAGTGCTGCCTGTCTGGACCTTGTTATAATTCCTATACTTGAAAGAGAAATATTAAATAAAAGCCTTTACATATTAATTTAAAATACATTACTATACTTACTTTCTTATAATACATACTTTCTAAGATTTTTTGAAAGAAAAATAATATCCTTTAACACAGTACAGTACAATAGCAACATTAAAACATTGACCTCACTGTATCCATAGCAGCAGATTTTATTCTCATAAACACAGGATAAAGTATTCAATGTAGGTTTCAGAAGAAAATATTGGAGAAAGCATTTTTCTTTTAGCATATAATTAAATTCTTTAGTTAAAATCTGCTTGTAAGGAAAGAAGCTCATACCTCAATGTCTCCAGTAATCTCACCAAAAAAAAGTATAAAGTTAATTGCAAAGTAAATTGTTTCTTGGTTATGTTTTACAGCAGTTGGGTGGGTTTTTTTCCTTACCAGTGAATGGAGACTAAAGCTTTCAATATGTGAAACCAGAATAAATTTGTGTCAGCACCATGCTGAATTAGGTTATCATAGAATACTTGTCTGTGTCACTGTCTCCAAAATGAAAAAGGAAGAGAAGGAAGGAGGATTTCACTATGCAAGGGAAGACCTTCCTGCTGTGGGAAGGTCTTCTCTATGATCTGTCCCGCACAACAATGCCAAAGAGCTACTTACCATATTGACAGCTTTGAGCCACTGGCATGCTTATCAATTCTTTTCAAATTTTAACTGAAATATTTCTCTATTCTACACCTGTGGAAGGGATGGATAGTGCTCCCTATCTGATAAATCGTGAGATGGGGTAAGGAGAGAGAGTGCACTGCAGGGAGAAATGGAAAGATTCTGAAAAGAACAACATTTTATCTTCAGTACATCCCCTTGGGTGAGGGACAAGAAAGATCTATGAAGAACTACAGAACAGTAAAAAGAGCTATTTGGGTGTTTTTTTCTTCTTTTGGTGTTTTCCATTCTGTGAACTGAATGAAGCAAAAATGCTGAGAACAAAACCAGTTTCTGGTCCTGTAATTAAAAATTGTATCATCAAGAACATGCTAGAGCTCAAATTGAATTTGAACAGGGAGCTTAACTTGAAAGGTCTGAATGGATTTTAGAATATTTTAGTCTTCAAATACTGTTTCAATATAGTTTTAAGTTATATCACTGCCTTGAAAGATGTTATATATTCAAGGCATTCACAGGATTTCTCATGCCTACAAATATATAGTAACTTGAAATTATTTCTGGTTAAATTAATTTTATGATGTGGAAATCAGTAATTTCACACAGATTTATCCAATTGTATGTGACTGGTTTTTAAATACCACTACAGCTCCAATTCACAATCATTTTTTGTTGTCCAAAGTATATATCTGGTTTTTGGATGACATCAATCTAACCAAATAATCCTAGTAATTACCCTCACTATGCCTCAGTTTCTTTATCTGAAGGTAACAGTAATCCCCTCATCAGTGAGGGATTTTAGGTTTTCTGTATCAACATTTGGAAAATATTTTCATATCCTTCAATGAAAGAGAAAGGGTATTTATGTTATTATTCAGTCAAGACGCACTGTAAAGGGAACAGTCATTTGTTTCCAAATCCATTTTCAGTGAAATCCAAGAAGGAAGATTCTTTAAAAGAATAATGATGGAACTAGAATTAATTGTTGGCTAATATGCTGAACTAATTAAGCCAGCAGAGAGATCCATTTATGCTTGCCAAAGGTTTTCTTTGAGTTAAAGATACTGAGTACATCATTAAATGAGAGAAGTGAAAATATGAAGCATAGGTTAATCTTTAAAACAGAGTGGGTGAAAGGGTCCAGAGGCAAGTGCTGAAGTCAAATATTTACCACTGCAATTTAATTTTCCACTTTGAAACCCCAGAGATAATTAGAATTATTCTCATTTTTCTTCCATCTCAGCATGATTTAGGATTCTACTTAATGTGCAACGAAAAAAAGAAAGAATGTGTTGAAGCAAATGACACCAAAACTCTCAGAGCAGAACCCAAATATGCTACCTAAGGAATAATCATGAGCTGGCAGAGCCAGCCCTATAGTCCTGTGTGGAGAGTGAAAGTCTGTGAAAACACAGAGCACCTACAGGGCTGGTTTAGCCTCCGGCCAGACATCCAGAGTCTAAAAGAACATTTCAGCAGCCACCAAAAAATTTCAATGTCCTAGACAAAGCTCCTTGCTTCTTGGCAGTGATGCTTGCTTCATTCCCCATGGATTCTGGCATCATAGAGCTACTATACAGCAGAGAAAGTCAATCCTATGAAATTACTGTATCCATTTTATCATTACTGTATCATCATACAATGTGCAATGTATTAATTAGCTCTGTTACATTCCTGTGATTCCACTACCAAATGGGATAATACCAACTTTAAAGTGGTTTCCAAACTGCTCTAAAGAACAATTATAACAATAAAGAAATTCAGGCCTTTTTTGCCTCAGTGTCCTGACTGGTCTTATTTCCCCGGAATTCTGTGACTCATCCTTCAGAACCTAATGTCACTGTCCCTACAATGAAAATCTTGTTTATGGGTAAAGAGGAAATCAGTGCATGTTTAGAGCCAAAAATGTATTAGTGTAATAGAAATCTTAGCCTAATCCAAGAATTTGTATTAATCCAGGTCTAATTATTATGGGAAAAGAAAGAATACTTCTATGCCCCAGAAGTTTTAATAATAATAGTAATAATACAGTTTAAATTATTATATAAACTGTACCTATTTTTATCTCTCTTCACTTGTGTATTGTTCACACTTCCACAGCTTCCCTGGGTCTGAAGGTCAGTGATTTCATCCTAGTGTGTGTGAGGAGCTGTTAGGGAGTCACTCCATTACATCTGGAGTCATGGGCCAGGGAGAATGCAATGTTGATCTTTTTTTCTCTCTTACTCTAGTATCAATTTGGGGTATATTATGTGCCTAACAGATTTTTAGACCTTGCTCTTTCTCCATGGGTTTACAGTTACCTGTTACATCTAAATTCGGTATTTCTGGTATTTTACATGTTTATTTGGGTTTGTTTGCTGTGTTCACATGAAAACTGTTTTTGTGCAGCACAAAGCCTGCAAGTCTTCAACTGATGGAGAGTCATTTGTAGCCATGGGGGCTCCAGCAGCAGGAATGTGCCCCATCCCTTCTCCTCCCATGCCTGCACTCCTCTGCTTCATCCTGAGCCTCCACTCCTCAAGGCTCCACTGTCCAGCCCAGGCTGCACTTCTCTACACCACATCGCAATTCAACTACCATCTTTTCTTCGCAGCAGTAGGAAATGGATTGGATTTTTTAATCAGTTTTCAAATCTGAACATGCATGCAGCAAAAAGCTTGATGAAAGGTGTGCATCCCACACTTGGCAGATAGAAGTTATTTCTGGTAGGAGTGCTGTACAAGATCACTACTCACAGCCTTTACATGAGGCTGAGATTCCCAGAGATTGACTGATTCTCCTCATTTGGAAAGCTGGAAGGAAACCTCCAAGGTGGTTTCCTTCCAAACCAGGTCTATCTGTCTCAGGTGTGAGGGCACCTTCTTGGGGAGTCTCTTTCACAGCCTTGCACAATTTCTGGGAATTCCCAGCCTTGCACAGGAGGCCCTTGCAGCAACAGCACCACTCTGCTTTAAGAGTTGGGCTTCTTGCAGAGGTCCTTTCCCCAAACAGTACACTAATGTGTTCCAGTGGTTCCTTACAAATACCAAGAAGAAACACAGCACAGGCACTGGCATTAAAAAATGCCAGCAAAGGTCCTACCAGCAGGAAAAATTGATTTGAGGGCCTGTTACAGAATGAAGTAAACCACGCTGATCGTGTTTACTTCAAACCCCCAAATTTTGAATTATTCAACTTCAAGGCTTCAGGGCTTGGAAGGCAGGTACTCACCTACCTGTCTGTAAACACAGTTACACTCCACAGGGAGGAGATACAGAAAAAAGCCAGAGGATATGGTTGTGGGAAAGAAAAGGCTTTTGATTCTCTGTACTGAAGCTAGAATAGAATAACAAGTACTGGCCTCAGAAGCGAAACATGACAGGCTTAGCAGCAAATCAGGACAATAAAGTGGAGTGAGGGTAGAAAACTTGTAGGAATGCTGTGGATCCCATAACACTCAGCTGAGAAGGCAGATGAGAGACGATATAAATTATGACTAATGAGTGGTTAATGAGGATTAACAGATGCAATAAAGAAATGATCCTCATTGCTGTAGAGAAATAGTATCATTTTGTGTAACAGTGGCATGTTTTTTTTCCTGATTCTGAGTTCCCTTATAGAGACTAGAAATCAAATGAACTTGGAAAATCAAGGCTCCATCCGAAAAGGAATGTATATTGGGTATTTCAGCTCTACTGGCTCTGAGGGTACAGAGGGTAAAGAATCACTCCAAGGCAGATCTCTACAGAAACAGTTTTGCTACAGGTTCCATGTCTAATATACCTTTAAAGACAATAATTTAGTAAGTAATTTTGTGTTTAGGGGTAGAAAACAGTAGTGAAAATATGTATTACCTTAAAGGAAGTGCTACCTTTTATTATATCAAATGAAAATAACAAAAAAGCCCCTCCTTCTGTAAAATTCAGCATGACCAGGATACAGTTATATTCCAAGTCAGGAAACAGATGCAACAATTACTTTTTACTTGGCGTTACTAGAAGCAGTGTATTAACTGCTGTCATTAATTTCGCTCTGTCACCACGCTATCCCCGTGTCCCAGCCGTACGGACACGGCAGATGCCCGCTGTGCTGCATGCGTTTGCTCAGCACGGGAACACAGCCCTTCCTCAGCGTTTCCAATCCGAAACGCGGCAGATGCCGGATGTGGTGCCCCTCAAACCCACCCACGGCGGGTTTATCGCCAGTACGTGGGCAGCGCCTCCTTCCTTCAGCCAGGGAGCGTTCCCTCCGTGCCCGTGCCGGGTCAGGGGCTGGGCCCGGGGCCGATCCGGGCGCGGCGCGGCAGGCCCGCCAGGCCCCTCCGGGCCGCCGTAGCGCGGGAGCGGCGCGCGGGGG
>VZRL01006550.1:930742-960546 GCA_013397895.1 Origma solitaria | reverse complement strand
GGGAGAGCGCGGGAGCGGGGCCGGGCCGGGCCGGGCCGGGCGGGGCGGTGGCGGTTCCGCGGGGCGAGGTGCGCCGAGCGGCTCCTCCCGCGGCCTCCGGGGCTGAAGTGTGGAGCGGGAGACAAGCTCCGCGGGAGGCGGCAGGAGCGGCGGCGAGCGGCTCCGCGGGCTGATGCCGGTCGAAGGCGGATGTGGACCCTGAATTTCTTGACTAGTTTTGGAAGGGTTAACACTCCCGGCAGTAAGAATGAATGGCATAAATCTGTGTAGAAACCTCCCGGAAACTTTGGCTAAGCAGTGGTTATGTTTTCAGCTGAAGGGAAGGCTCACGTTTAGAGTCTCATGTGTTTGTTGGTAGTTTAAAATTGCCAGGAGCAAAAAGCTGAGAGTCAACGTTTCAAACCAGGCATCGGTTAACCTTCTTACATCTTCTAATTCTTAAAACGGTGTTAGTCAGAACAAGTGGCACTACATTGTTCTTGGCCTTTTTGTTTTGTAATGTTTTGTAAGCTGCGATGAAGGGTGATTCATTGTCGCTTGGATTCTAGTGTCAGAGGTTTAGTTTAAAGGATTCTCGGATGTCTCCTTTGGAGTGGTGAGATGAACGCTGAAGTGAGTCCTTTAGGTCCATGCTCCCAGCCTTCCCCTGCAACAGTTTGATTCTAGTTTGTATATCCCCATCTACTGGTGGGAAATAGCTCATTCAAATAGTCAGAGCTTCCTGGTAGGCAGCTGTGAACTGTGGAGATAATAGCTTCATTTTAGTCTCTTGATGCCATAGAGGGGATGGCTTTGTGAAAAAGAAACCACGCATTTCCTGCAGGAATTCAGGAAGCAGAAGCATGGAGTGTCTGCAGCTTTCACTCGTGTATGCAGCTGAACGGTACCAACTGTGTAACTGTCCAAATAAATATCACGGTTATCAAGAAAATGTCAACTCTACCGTTTAAAATTGTTATTTGAATTGTTAGGTTGCCTGTTTTATGTTTTATGTATTTTCACTTTTTCATTTATTTCTGCCAAAACAGGTATAGCCATGCAAGAAAGCATACGTTTTGCATCATCAGGAGATGACATTAAAATATGGGATTCCTCATCTTTAACTGTGGTGGAGCAGTTCAACCCACATACGCCCTCACATCCAGTCAGTTCTTTATGCTGGGCCAGCAACAGTATCCTTTACAGTTTCAACCATGTTTTTGTGGGTGTTCTGCAAAATTCCAGTGGGGTTTTTTTTTCTTTTTTACTAAAGTGTTTGTAAAACACAGGTCTGACACATTTTGAAGTCTTGCATAAAAAAATTGGTATGTATTTTGAACAAAGTTTTGTGGTTCCCTGTGTTGAAGGATTCACAGAGTCAGTTCGTGATGGTAAATAGTTCTGAAAAAGTTTCTCATCTCTTAGGAGCCTCTGCTTTTCTAATGGCTATAATATGCCTGAATTGCCTGCCAACTATAAAGCTTACTTGTTTGTTTCTTCGGTAGCTGATTATGATACTTGCTTTCAAGACTGTTAAATTAACTGACAAACGTGAACAAAGCAATTGCTTTGTGTAGTAAAATTCTGTACATAGTATAGAGAGGAAAACTGTAATCAAAGATTAACTTTTTTACCTGGGACAGCTTCTGATTCTGATAGTCTTTGATAGTGTAAAGGTGATACTTGCCTCTAACCCTGTAGGCACTGCTTTTCTCTTCATTGTTTGTAGCATTTAGAGAGGAAGCACAAATATGTTGCTTGTAGAGGAAAACATCCATAGGATGGTGGTGGTTTATCATCCAAATGCATCTGACCCATTTAGGTCTTTCACCTCTGTCTTGGAAGCCTGTTCTAGGATAATGATAGGAGGTGCCAAGTGATAGATGAACATAACGAGAAATCTCAGTGGGCTGTCAGGTAAACAGCTTGTGTGGCTGTCACTGGAGAAGGTGGTGGTGCCTCCTCTTGATGTAGAAGGAGGAAAGGATGCTGGTACATAGCAGCTGAGTCCTGCAAGTTCTGAATGTCTGTCCTCTAAGTTAATGTATGAGAAAAAAGGTTACACCAATTGGAACACAAATGAATGTTTTAGCTATGAGGCTTGCAGAGAAATTGAAGCACAGATACAATGTTTTCAGGTATATGCATACACACTTGTATGTGTTTAGTAAACTTGATCTATAGACAGTCTGTTCTGTGCTTTCTTCTACCAAGTCTCCTCTTCATCTCCTAAAACTGAAACAATGAAGTACCTTGCTTTATAGACTTATTAACTTGTTAGGCATAAAACATTAGTTTTGGTTCTCCATAGTTCTGTAAAATCCCAAAAACGTGCCTTGAAATAATGAAAACAATAGCAAGAACTACTCTGCCTACTGGTTCTCTTGTGCTAAATCCAGCCAATTAACCTGTGTTATTCTTAAATAAGCAAATACAAAATCACAATGGGCATTGGCCTGACAACTAAATGATTACTCTGTTTGGTGGCAGTGCAGATGCAGTCTCCCAGCTCTGTAGTTCTATAAATGTTACTACTTTGGGGTGCTTGGTTTCATAAAAGGTTCTTTTTGGGCTTTTGTTTTTATTAGTACAGAGTGGGAGAAATTGGCAACTGCTCATTGTGCTCTAGAAACTGTATGGTGAAGTAGTCTAACTTTTGTCATGACCAGGACTATTCTTTAAATCCATAGTCTGCTAACAGCAACAGACATTCCTTTGAACTAGTGATAAATAGGGCTCTTACTTGGGGGTGTGGGGAAACAGAATTGTAGGCTGAATAAGCTGCCTTAGTGGTAAAGAGCTCTTAAATAATACCTGGCGGATATTTCTCATCTTTTCTCTCAAAGAAATTGCTCTCTCTTGTATTGGCAAGTAAAGGCTGTAGTTAATTCAAGAGCTTCTTAATGAAAGCTTGGAAAATAGCCTTGTGTTTCTGTTTCTAAGTCCCTTCAAGGTACAGTGCTTTAGACTGTGTAGCCAATCTGTCTTCTGTTCAATAAGGGAGACTTCCTGTTGCTTTTATTAATCACCAGTATCCTGCAATTATGGTCCTTAACTTGTGACAAAGATAGATACCTGGCTACTGCTTCTGCTGCTGGTGATAAAATAGTTGTTTCAAGCTGTAAAAGCAAACCTGTTCCACTCTTTGAAATAGCTGAAGGAGTAAGTATGAGTAATGCTTTTTGCTCACTTTTTCCCCACTTTGCTTCACATCTTGCGTGTCTCACATCTGTTCTGCACATTGGGATCAATTTAATTTTAGTATTGTTAGAATTATGACACATATGTGAAAACATTTCCTTGTGTAAACACATATAAAGAAGGGGTGGCCAATAGTGCTTTTAAAATAGTTGTGTCCGTAAGAAGCTATAAATGCAGTTATGCAAATGTGATAACCTGAGGCAGTCAGTGGTTCAAATGTGGTCTAATGTGTAGGAGATGGAATAGAACTCAAGTCTGAACTTTATTTTCCAGTTTGAATTGTCAGTATTCTGCATGCCTATGAACTGTATGTTGGAAAACATGAGTCTGTGTAGGGGTTGTTCCTGGAGTGTACATGTGCTAGCTTTTGGAATTGCAAGAAACGAAAATTTGTGTTATGGTCAAAGGTTTTTTTTTTTCCCTGTTAAATGGAAGTCTGGCAATTCAAAAAGCTGCGCCTGGTTTTAGAAGAGTCTCTTCACATGGTCACTTAAATAGGTTGTTAGTGTTCTAAACCATTCTAATTAATCTCCTTGGATAGCTGTTGTAATGCTAATTTGGGCTGGAAATTTTCTGAAAAGTTGATCAAACCTTGCTTTTAGGGTACTGAAGCAAAACATTCAAAGGTGGAGTGTTTATCCTGAAGATGTCACTAAATTTGATCTATAACTAATCCAATCCCTTGCAATTTTACCATGTCAATAATTAGATGGACTTGTTTTTTCTTCACTCAAATCTTGAGAACTTAAAAATGAATTTTCAGCATGATGGAACTGAATAATAATTTGTCCTCAATGTAGGCCTATCATTAAGATTGACATTTTTTTTCAAAAGCTGGTACTTCAGTGATTATTTTAAAAAGAATCGCTTAACTGAATTATGAGGTTTGCTGCTATAATATTCTCTGTAATGTTTAGGGAATGTGAAGTATGTAACTTAGAAGAAAATCAAGAAGTTGTCTATGGAGATTTTTTTCCTTAACTTAGGATTTTTTTAAAAAAAACTTCAGTACCTGGATAAAAGACTATGATTGCAGTTTACGGAGCTGTAATTTAAAGGGAAAGTGCATGTTGAAGGAAAAAGTGCCAAAAAATTTCAAATGGGAATGGGAAAATATGATCATTTGAGGATTTATTTATTAATATGCTTACATTTTAAAGTATATTAAATGTATGTCTAAACTGGACTGGATTTTAAATGCCTTTTGTTGGGAAATGGCTGTAGAGTATGTCTGTCAGTGAGACTGTTTCTGCTGGTGAAAATGAAAACACACACTAATATGCTTTTAAGTAGATTTGAATAAATCCCTTAATTATCTTTAACATGCTTTTTTCCTCTTTCTCCATCAGGCAAAACAAACATGTGTGAGCTTGAATTCTAGTTCTTCATATATTGTGAGTGGAGGCCTTGACAACACTGTTAATATCTGGGATTTGAAGTCCAGAAAGATTTACCGCAGCCTAAAGGTAAGCTTGGCTGAGGAAGAGCTGTAGCTTCCCACTCCCAGGTTTTGCTGACAACTGTAGAAAATATACTTTCTCTTAAGTCTGGTGCCTATAGGATCAAGGTCACAGATAAGAACTAGCACACATCCAGGTCTTGTTTAAGTTTGTGTTCTTTATGTCCTGTAAATAACAAATTTAACAAACGTAACTTGGTGTTTTCAGAGTACAATTCTGTAATAATTTATGTTTAAATTTTCAGAAGACTTATTTTGCAAAATTTTATCGGTACTGTGTGATGGGGATTTTTCCCAGGAGGTGCATTCCATATAAATGCTTTGCTGTTTCTGGTATGTTAAGTGAGAAAACACTTCTGTATTTGTAAAATACTGTAGCAGAGCTAATGTTTACAAAACTGGGAGGTGATTGTCTTCTAACTGATCCAATATGAATTCTCTACAACCTTTTCATAATGCATGATGCACAAAACTTAGGATGATTTAGTATCTTTCCCAGTTGCCTTCAATAGGTGGTTTGCCCTCATTTAGCACTACCATTCTAAGAGGCTATGAAACTTCAGCTTTGTTTTATCCTTTTTTTCCTTGGACTTTCAGAGTTACAGTTTGAAGCAAAACTGCTGGGTAGCCAATGCAATAGTTTAAATATCCATTCCTAGCTTTTGGGTTAGAAGTACTCAATTGTCTTTCCCTGCATATTCATTATACACAATATCATCATTGCAAATGACTGTGCTGAGAAGCTAGTTGGAAAATATATGTGTTAATGCTAAAAGTGACTGGAGGGGAAGTTGGCAATAGTACATCAGATTAACAGAAAGTGTATTCAAATGTCACTGGTTTCTGGGAGACTTTACTTTTGAAATAACATTCATAACACCTATGGTAAATACCTCTGTGGTTGTCCTATTAAAATGTTGTATATAATTAAATTATCATCTTTACTAGTTTATTAAAACCACTTTCAGCAAACAATCAGAGTGGTTATGATTGATCTTTGGTATGTTTTGGTGCTGTTTTCTGTGATATTCTGTAATGACTCTTAAATAATATTTTAAAATGTTACAGATGGTCAGAAAAAATCAAGCTGAAGTATTTTGCAATGGCATAAATTAGGAAGAATGTCTCACTCTCTCCCTCTAACCTCCCTTTTCCACAGGATCATAAAGATGAAGTCACCTGTGTTGCATATAACTGGAATGATGGCTACATTGTTTCTGGATCTTTGAGTGGTGAAATCATCCTACATAGTGTTACCACCAATATATCAAGTACTGCCTTTGGTTATGGCAGCAGACAGGTAGGCTATCTGGGTTAAGGTCCTTTCAGGTGCTAAGCTTTAATTCACAGTCTTTAGAAATTCAAAGTACATATCAAGAGCTTTTAAGTTTTGTTATTCTGTTTCATTTTAATTTTTAAGAGTGCCCTTAAGGAAAGGAGAAAGCAGGCCATTGTGTGCATTATAACCTTAAATAATAGATAGCATTGAAATACAAATTTCTCAAGTACCTTTATTTCTATACAGGTTACAGCAGATTTTACTTTGTAGACACTTGTTCCTCAAGAACAAACTTGTAGACATCTTAGAACTGATCAAAGCACAGTTGGCTTTACAAACCAAAGCAGGATTTCAATTCATGACTCAATGTATATTGTTGCAAAGGGCAAAGACCATGCATCCTGGGTCCTAACTTATTCAAAGCTATCTGTGCAGTAGGGGTGAATACAAGCCTCTATTTGGAAGTAAATTTATTTAATCTGGAGATTAAAATTGCACAGCTGCTCAAAGAGAAAAGTAATGAGTAATTATCTTACCTACTTAGGTGTTTAGTTAATATTTGGGAGAACTGGTTTGAAGGAAGATTGTGTACAAGACAAACACAAAGCATATGTACTACCTAAGGACCTTGGTAGGGTTTGCCACTGCAATTCCTTTCTGCAGACTCAAAAGATATTAAAAGAATTAGTGGGTATCACAAGGGGAATTCCCTTGATACAAGAGCATTTGCAGTAGTAAATGAGCTGTGTTGTCCCATTGGAAATTTCAACTTGTGCTCCTAGTGAGAATTGTCTTGTCTTATGGATGGCCGTGTGTTTGAGTTCTAGGCATGCTTTCATTTTTTACTGAATCATTTTGACAGAGGTAGGAGCTGCCTAGGGGATGCAGAACTCTTGCTTTGGTCCTAAACCTGACCTTTAATGTTGCAAGGAATGTTGAAGTAGTGACTTACTACTTTTCTGTTACTGCAACAGCTTTCTCAGTCTTAGATTGCAGATAGTGTCAAGTGAAATTTTTCTCCTGTCTTGTATGAACAATATAACTTGGTGAAAAATCTCTTACAACCTCATAGCATCTCGGGAATTACAGTATACTTCCAGTTGAAAAATTTCAGTTAAATTTAAACTTCCAGTTAAATTTAAACTGTCTCTGCTCGTAGGTACTGCAGTGTCTTTGATCCATTGCCAGTCTTATACTTACATTGAAGCAAAATTGTACTTCATACTTGGTTTGATCTTAAAAATCCATCTGTATAGTCAGGTCATTTTTCTAATTTGATGGTTACAGTATTATGAAGAATTTGGATGTGAGGCAGGAGCTACAGGGAAGTCCATGGCTGGATTATGCAGCTGAGGTGAATATCCAGAGTGGGGACTATGCTGCTAGTTAACTGGAAGATGAAGAAATTCTTGTGAGGATGATTTGCATGAACCTCTTTGATATATTCAGTTCTTTCCACCAAAAAGTGATTAGGAGTAAGAGATATGCCATGAATAACTATTTTGTCAGATGAAATCAAGAGGTCTGCTGCAAAGCTGAGTGACCTTTAGGATGGATAAAGCTATTTGATGTGTTAAGTAATTGCAAACAAAGAGCTCCTGTTCACATTCTAAAGGGTCTATAACATTTTCTTAAGGAGGGCAGTTATTTGATTACAGCCTTAATTTAAAATGGAATTGAGCTATGATTTTGTAATGAGTTGGCTAGTTGGATGTCCCAGTTTACCACCTTATCTTCGATCCTAAAAATGTTCTTTACTTTTATGTGCAGAAATGGCTTTATTATTGTTTTGGGTTTTAATTGGAGAATTGAAGGATTGATTGTGCAGTGGGGAAGCAAATATCTGAAGACTTGTGTAATTCTGTTAAATTTAAAAAGCCTTTACTTGATTTATAGCTTAGGGGCCAGGTTTCTTAAGAGTAAACTTGAATAGATAAGCAGTGTATTATACTGCCTGATCCTGGTAATAGTTTTCTGACTTAGGAAGGGTCATGACTCCATAGTAACTTTTTTTAGAATTGGGGAATGTGGAGTCTAACTAACCTTATAAATTTTAGTTTGTCTGTGTTTGATTCAGCATGATGGAATGTAGTTTCCTTGCCAGTTAATTTCTCGTATGGTGTGGACTCTACAAGTAGTAGAATAGCCCAAGGTTGCAGTGCTTTTTGTGACTTTAAACAAAATTCTTTTCATAGGAGCATTGGTGTATATTCTATTAATTGATTTTAATTTAGAAACACCTTTGTGCTTTATTGGAATTGAGTTCTTGCACAGAGTTGTTTGCAGATCCCATAATTTGTCTTTGCTATTGGCATTCATTTAGACTACCAGATTCTTATCTGCTTGCTGTTGTGAGGATAAACTAAGGTTTGTTTCAAAACATAATGTTTGTTCAAGTCTTCGCTGCCTGGTGCAATTCTCCTAGCAACAGGATTTAGTTTAGCTGTTTGAACAGCTGGCTGATTTGTAAAGGAGTGTGATGGGTTCTGGCCACTCCATATAGTGAAATGTTCTTCAGCTTTTAAAGCTGACAGTGGGGAGCGGTGGTAATGTGGGGAATGTAGGCATATGAAAGAAAATGAACTTGCCCAGACCTGTGAGATTAAAAGGATAAAGGAGGAAAGGAAATGGCATACTTGGTAGGATAGCGAGGGAAGTTTGAGAAGAGCTAGAAGAGAGTAATCTGCCCAAAGATGGGCAGAACAGGAGTGAGAAAATGAAACATGAGCAGATGCCTGGGCAGTAAGGAGGAAGGTATTTGGAGGTGAAGAATTGAGAGAACTGTGAGATACAGGAATGTTTCCCTTGTAGATCATGTTTGTAATTGAAACTGTTATTCCTGAGTCTCTCAGTGTTTTTTCAGTGTAAACAAACAGAAAAATTATGATTAAAATGTCTCCATTGTGTTTAGTAGAGGATTAATGATGAAGAGTCATACTCTTCTTATTTGAATATTCAGTTGAAGGTGCCACCTCTTTAAAGCAGGCTGAAGCGATTTGGCTTCCAGCAAGACGTGCAATAGAAGTGTTGGAAATGATGCTGGAAGAATAGGAAACAACACATATCACCATTAAAATGAAGTTAAAGAGTGAAATAGGGTAAAGGCCAGTACAATGCTTTGTGGTGTGGTCTATGCCCGAATAAAATAATAGCTTTTTGAGAGCATTTTCAGGCAAATAAAATATAATAGCACTCATTGGACTGGACTTGAGTAAAGTACTTGGTTCAGTGCTTTGTGAGAAAATACTAGAGAAGATAGGTAAGAAACTCACTAATTGATAAATCAAATATTTTCCTTCATTATCCATCTTGTTTAATATTTTCGCTAGTGCTTATGATAGTAGAAGTAATGTCAACAAGACTGGGGAAGGGTCTGGAGCACAAGTCTGATGAGGAGCAGCTGAAGGAGCTGGGGTTGTTCAGCCTGGAGAAAAGGAGACACGGGGGACCTTATTGCTCTCTACAGCCTCCTGAAAAATAGGTACTAGGAAGGTGGGGGTTGGTCTCTTCTCACAGATAACAAGCAATAGGGGAAGAGAAAATGGCCTCAAGTTGCACCAGTTCAGATTGGGTATTAGGAAAAAAATCTTCTCTGAAAGGGTAGTGAGGCATTGAAACAAGCTGCTCAGGGAAGCGATGGAATCGTAGTCCTTGGAAGCATTCAAGAAACATATAGGTGTGGCATTTAGGGACATGGTTTAGTGGTGAACATGGCAGTGCTGGGTAAGGCTTGGATTCGATGCTCTTTGAGGTCTTTTCCAGCCTTAATGATTCTGGGATTCTAAGTAGAGCTATGATGAAGCCCAGTGGGAAGGCATTGCCTGTAAGAGAGGATTGTGTCAGTGTCCAAAAATGATTGAAATAATAGACATGGGAATAACTGTGACAGAGTAGAAATCAAGATGCCAGATTTAGGGGACAACTGAGGCTCTTCTTATTAGAGTAGAATTTCAAAATTCCCAAGGGAAAGAAGGACTTGGATTTCTTAATATAAAATGACAATGAGCAACCAAAACAGACTGGATCACAAAAAGGAAAGTGCAGTCTAGGATATTTCAGGGTGGATATTTACAATGTAAAATGAATGAAGTGTTACTGCCATTGCAAATTCAGTAGCAAAATATTTCGAGGATCATAGAGGATTTTGGATGTCCATACGAACGAAGGAACGTTCGTACTGGGAGAGTTGCAAAGAGACTGATGGTACTGAGAAACCAGTCTTGGGGGGCTTTCTCGCTCTTTTTTTTAATAGCAAAATAAATCCTGAAGGAAGGTGAGGTTGCTGTTCATTAAAACAGGGGAAAGCAGCGCTGGAAAGTTAGGATCAGTTTAAGTCACAGGAGTGAATAGGTGCTGATGGGTCATAAGTAAAATTAATCAGGAAATTGAATACTGCAATTTAGTATTAGAGCAGTGAGCTTCTGAAACATGCTCTGAAGCAATGTGGTGGAAACAAAAACTTGTTTCTGAAAGGCAAGTTAAGTTCTGGGATTACCTGGTTCTGCAATGGCAAGGCTGCACGTGATAAACCATACATGTTATCCTCTTCTGTGGTCTTAGTCCACAGGCTGAAGTCTGTTCTGCAGGTTCTACATACTTGCTTAACTCTGGAATCTATGTGTCTTAATCAAACTGCCTTATATCCAAGTACCTCAAGTCAGTGAAGGGGAATTAAATTTAACATTCTTGGCAGAAGACAAGTTGGTGAAATAATGTACCTTTTCACTCCTTTAATTTTAGATGTGCTGTGAGGTTTTTTGTATGAAGGCATGATATTTGCTGGAAAATTGAGGAACTTTTCTAGAAGTTTTTTTTTTGTTGTCTTTCATTTTGCTTATCAACTCATATGGTACCCCATAATGGTAAAAAAAAAGCCTGCCCCTTGACAGCAAAAATGGCATTGTAATGAGAAATTATTTTTTCTGGTTTTACTATTTATATTTCAGAGTTGGTAGCCTTTGTAGACTACTTTAACTTTGTATTCCTGATCTGTTTGTGTCTTTAGAAAATAATTTAATATCATGTTTGATATTGATATTAAAATTCATTCTTATGTCTGTTTTACAGCCTATTCGACACTTGAAATATTCATCCTTTAAGAAATCCTTGCTGGGTACTGTTTCTGACAGTGGAAATGTAACTCTTTGGGATGTAAATAGCCAGAACCCATATCATAATTTTGAAAATACTCATAAAGCACCAGCCTCAGAAATCTGCTTTTCTCCAGTCAATAAGCTGCTGCTTGTAACTGTAGGTTTGGATAAAAGAATTATTCTCTATGACACTTTAAGTAAAAAGTGAGTATATGAAAGACCTTTTGATTTTAGAAAATGCCTTGTTTGGGTTTTATAAACTGAAAAAACATGCCTAACTATGACATGAATTGTTTCATTCAACCCCCATTCAGAATGGCTGAAGTGGTTGGCATATTGCTACCGGAAGACCTGTCTCATAGTCCATTTTGCTTTTTAAGTTAACAAACAAACAATTAAAAAAACCCTCAAGGCATGTGGGAACTAATTGAAGTCCAGTTTATGAGTGACCTTCCCTAGTGCTTGTGTATGGGCTTTTTGTATTGATACAGAATAGTTAACTTGTGTGAGAGGCAGTACAGCCTGTGGGAGCCTTCAGCCACCTAATGTAGCTCGCCTGCTCTTCTCGCTAAGATAAAAGATGTAACTGTGGTGCACAGAGCTGCTGAGATAGGAGAGAATATGGGATGAAAAAGCAGGAAGTATGGGACATGGGTGATGGGACTGTGGAGTAAGAGGGTTAGGATGGCAGGTGGTTTCATGGGACATTGGTTTTAGTGTGAGTAGTTCTTTTACTCTGGCTGAATAAAAGCAGGTGTCTGTTTGAATTTTGGAGGGCTGTAGTAGAAGGATGCAAACTAACACCTGAAGTTCTTCCCAAAGCTGTGGGAAGGGTAGTGTTGATAGGCTTGGAAAGCTAGAGGATGAGAGGATCATGCAAATGATCCTCTGCAAATGATGATACCAACAAATAATGGTGTTTGCTATTAAGAAGGCAATGCTATCCTGTCCCCATGAAGTCTTTGGGGGCATATGCAGTTTTTTTCTTGTTAAGCATGAAGGCTTAGGATAAGCCTAATCCACTGTTTCTTAAAATAGTCCACTCAGTTTGCTTGGCACTGGAGAAGTTGAACTACTGACCTGTAGCTGAATGATGAAAGCTTTTATATATGTATTTTTTTTAGATATGCTGTGTTGAAAAGTCCAACTTCAGAATTCTAAAAGATTCATCCTGTCCTTTCTCATGTTTGAAGGTTACTGACAACAATTGTAGCTGATTTTCCTCTGACCACAGTAGACTTCATGCCTGATGGTACTACTTTGGCTATAGGATGTTCCCGGGGAAAGATCTGCCAGTATGACTTAAGACAACTGACATCACCAGTGAAAGCAGTTACTGCTCACAAAGGCTGTGTGAAATGCATACGTCTTCAGTTCAGTAGCGCTTCTTCCAAGGTAAAAAAAAAATCGTTTTTATTGTTCAGTATGCAGATTAAGGAAAGCAAACCATAAGTTCAAGTTCTAAAAAAAGGTTAGCATTCACTGTCTAAGCATTACGGATGCCAACCAAATTGGATCATACCAACACAGAAATTATAAACTGCTTAGACTTAACTGCCATTTTAGGCGTTGTTAATGTGGAATTCCCCCCACTCTTAGCCTCAGTGTAGAAATGAGTGGAACTTAGTCTTCTAAGTTTCCTGGTGTGGATACGCTTCCTTTGCAGATCAGTTTGTGGCACCTCAGGTTCATTTGTAGGCAGTAGCAGAAAGGTCTGTAATGGCCCTTCCACTTAAGGAGAAGACACAAGGCTGCTCATCTTGAGGTATTTTGTATGTCCTCTGTGTGGACTTTTGCCAACACATACAAACAGTGGAGAAGTTAATTAAATAATAGAGAAGACCTAAGAGATTCTTCCAAGACTTAGGCTTTACTGTATCCAGAAGCCCCATGCTACCATTTAGTGGAGATTGAGAGAACCTTTGAAATGGATTATTACTCTGAGACTTTCCGTCTCCTTTAACACACTTGTTGCTAGTGGTTGACTATTCCTGTAAAATTTGGAGTCCCTAATAGTGTAATCTCTTATTTCTCCTGTGTCTAAACCTGGGATCAAAATTGACTCATGCAGGGTCACTCCCCTGTTTAATTCTGTTGCTGTCCTTGCAGAGGTCCTCACAG
This sequence comes from Origma solitaria, assembly GCA_013397895.1. Lineage (NCBI taxonomy): Eukaryota > Metazoa > Chordata > Aves > Passeriformes > Acanthizidae > Origma > Origma solitaria. The sequence continues at coordinate 947,414 of VZRL01006550.1, read as the reverse complement.
TATCTGTATGATAATATGGATGTTTCCCATGCTTTTTAAAGTTACATTAAGATACCTTTTTTAATATTTGTAAAGGCATATCTCCTAGGCAACCTTTGCAACTTGAACTGATTTTTTTTTAGTGTTTTGAAAAGGAAAGTATATTGGCTTATATTTTTACTTCTGGCTGAAGGAATAATAACTTCTCTTAATTGGTTCTATTTTTTCTTCAGTCTAGCCTGACAGGTTCTTCAAATAAACCTCTGTCCAAAAGAGTAGAAGTCAAAGCTGGTAGTAATCTCGGAGGAGTTCAAAATACTGGCATCAAAAACATTGCCTCTCAAGCATCAGCAGCAGTTTCCTCTCACCTTACATTGCCAAATGAGAATAAGGGAGGAGAGATTGTTCAGGAGAAAACAGGTAATGTCGTGTTCCTACTCTTACAATATTTGGCATAATGTGGAAGATGGAAACAACGTTTCATGTTTGACCATTACAGTATAAAAATTACTCTGAGGGAAGGGCATTTGCTAGGAACTACTGTGTGTATATGCATGCACATCTGCACTTTCTTTTCCCTCCCCACTGCATAACACATGCTATGAGACTGCAGGAAGTGAATTGGGTCCTACTATAAGCTTATCCGTATGTACAAAATGCAGTTTCTGATGCAATGTCTGCATGGAATGCAGAGCTAAAGGTTTGTAATTCTGTTAACAGATAGGAGTAACAGACATCATCCAAAAAAAAACAACCAAGCAAAACACAGGAAAAAAAAAGCCCTAGTCCAAAAACCCAAGTGACAACTGAACTGTATTTTTGTGAGAGGCATGATTCCAGTATCACATGGTGGGAAAGATGTTAAATATAGTTGCAAGTATGATTAGTTGTATAACTGTACTTGCTATCTCTGCCTCTGAAATTAACAAGTTCTTTGTAAGAATTTTGAGCATTCCAAAACTCTGCCACTGTGTGAAATGTACTCTTAAAATTTTATTTAATTCAAGGGTTCTGAAAATATCAAATCAGTAACACTGCTAGTTTGATTCTTGAAAAAAATCCTCAATCCATTTTAATGCAGCAGCACTTTTCCCCTCCCTTTTTAAATACGGAGAAATACATTTAGTAACAGTAATTAGGCAATAAGCCACTGCAGTCCATAGGGATGTGTATTAATGACCTCCCTTGGGTATGCAGTGAAGTGTGAGGTGAAGCAGAATGTTTCCTGTGTATACAAGAAGCGTTGCTAATCAACATTATGGAGCGGTGTGGAAAATTTTATTTTGGTTAAAACATACAATTTATTATCTTTATTTGAAGACGTAATGGCTGTTACCCCTTAAAGAGGCCCATACCTAATAAATAAATGCTTTAAGAAAGTAGAGGCTTACCAAGTAAAAGTTCTCCTTAAACTGAATATACACCTTAAAAGTAAAGACCTCTGAATAGTCCAGAAAATACAGTCTTTAAGGTTAAAAGTGGGAATGGATGAGATACCATGAACTGCAGTTGTTCTCTGGAATTTCTTCTAGACCCTGTTTATGGGATTTAATTTGGGAGAAATAAGGGGCATTCAGTAAACTAATCTGATAGCATATTTAAAGAGAATTTAGGCTTTTTGTCATAAGTAATTTTAAGGTAGAAAAGTATAAATGAAGTCAGAATGTGATGAGAAACTTGGATGCACTTTGAGCTGGCTTCCCATAAACTCCTATTTAACAACTGTTCTCCAGTTTAGGATTTACTAGGTTTGTTTAGATTACCGGGAATGGGTAAAAGTGGAAAAGACATTTTTGCCCAATTTTACATTACACGTTTTCCATGTAGAGCCTCTGAATTCTGGCACAGGTTGATATTGCACTTCTAGTTTGACTCAGTATACCAAGTATTTACTTTATTAGCAAGTGCAATCCTATGTTGGTGTCACAAGTGACACATCTGAAGGAGTGGAAAATGTAATATATTAATACATTTAAACATGAAATCGTAAAAATTACTCAAGTTCCACTTAATGTAAATAGTTGGACATTATTAATTGCAGTCACCTACACGGTCACATTTGGATCACTTGAACAAGTGATCCCACACAGAGAAGTACTTACAGGTTTTATGAACATTTTGTGAATTATGAATTATGAAAGTTAGTTTGGTGGTTGTCTCAGCAGTTCCATTCACTTCTCTTAAAAACTGTAGTTTGAATAATTAGTGGGGATTTGGTTTTTTTACTTAATATATGCTTCCATTCTTCAGACAACTGTCCTTGGTACCATGCATACAAAAGCTAACCTTTTTTCCCCCTGGGATTGGGTCAGGGATGGGGGCTTGAGGGAAGAGTGGGAAAAGGTCTAGTAACAAGTTTGGTTGGGTTTCTTTTGTCTGCAACTGTGACTCCAGTTTGATTTTCTAATATTAGAAATAAGCAGAGAATATACTCGGGAATACACTAGGTAAACCTTAAAAGAGATGTTTCATAGACTTTGCCTTAGAATGCTTAATGGCTCCAGTACAGCAAATTCCTCTTCTTGCAGAACAAATTTAAATGTTTATCATCTGATTTTGGTTACCTTCTTAGCAGAAGGTGTGGTCACTAGTTTTCACTCACTAGATCCACTATAATATTGCTGCATCCATCATGTAGATTTCTCTGAACATGGCTGAGTTCTCTGATATTACAGCCCTCCTCTTTAAAAAGAGGAAGGGGAATCCAGCTGTATCCTGCTTTTGTTAATAAGTACTTTAGCTTTTATTTGTAGTAACCTTTGTTGACAGCCCAAATGAGAAAGTTAAAATTGACCTCTAACTGGCATCTGTAGCGATTCTGAAGTGCTTACTGGACCTGATAGGTATCATGCTTGCTGTGAGATTGTTTAGCCATAACATATGTTATTGTTGGAAAAGGTCAATTACTAACTGAATATTGTTGTCCTTTGAAGGTTTTCCCCATAGCTGCAGCTTGGATGTCATTCCATCCAAAGAAACAGATCATGGGAAAAGTACTGAATTAAATAATGTTGATGATTTGGGTCGAAGTAGTTTAGGAGATGTGTTTTCTCCAGTCAGAGATGGTAAGTTGCTAATACTGAAATTTGTAAAGTATCATTCATCTGCATATAGTGTGATAAAATGTCATTTGTGTGTTACTGACTGTTGTACCTACTTGATATTTTAATTTGTTTTTGATTGTGAACTTGATGCAGTGATGCAAATAAAAACTTTATTTTCTGTGTTCTGCTCTTCTATAGATATTATTGCAAATAAAGTGACTGAAGATCCTCAAGGAAAAGGAAATGGTAAGCGTATGGCAGTGATAGGCCTTTGGAGGACTATGCTAATTCTCACATGCTGATTTTGTCATACCATTGGAAAACAAATGATGAAAGCGGACACTGAAACAAGCTTTCTGGAAATTATCTGACACGTTGAGAGACTCAACATGGTAACAGGAAGTCAAGTGTATGGTCCTAAAGTGATTGGGTTATTTTCCTTTATACAATTTATAGTGATATACAGAGGCTTTTCGTGTTTTATTACTTTAATAAGGACGGTGGCAGCATAGTTGGATTTAAGGATTTCATTTTTGTGGGTTGCATTTTTTTGTGATTTCTTTTGTTAACCGGTTTTGTGTGAGTCTGCAGGCATTTTAATTGTGGGGTAGATTTGGTGTGTGTGTTTATTGACCTTTGTGTTTCCTCTTTCCCATTTCATTTTAGGCCTGGATTTTCAGTCCTACCTTGTGGGTTTGGATTTTCTCCCACAGCCAACTACTGCCGTTCCAGTAAAAAGAACCCCAGTGGGCAGTAGTGCACAAGGAATACAGTCTAGCCCATTACATGCACTTGTGGGATCTCCAGTTAAAGAAGAACATCCAGAGACTGACACTAAGAAAATAAGTCTTGGAAAACAAGAATCTAAAGAAGTCTTAAAGCAGGTATTTCTGTTATGAGTGGTCTTTTTAGAATCTTGACAGAATATTACTACTTGAAGAAAAAAATCCTGTATAATGCCCCATCTAATTTTATTTTGCAACTCTGTTCATACATTATTAACACAAATCTGTAAAACCTTGTGCAGTTTAGGTGAATTGTCTTTCAGCAATGGAAGATAAACTTATGTGTCTCTTAAATAAGATCAGGTTACATAAGTTCTCATGAAATAAAACAGGTAGCCTGAGGAGTATTTTGATTTTTCTAGAAAATCAAGAAGGATCACTAGATGGTTGCACCAGTATGATTGCTTGGTGTTGGTTAGGTCAATTCCACCCTCTTCTTTCCCTGTTCTCCATCTCCTTCATTTTTTTCTGGAGATATCTGTGATATGCCTCTTCGGAAGCCTTATCTACTTTGTATTGCCTTTGATAAGTCTGAGTTTGCTAGGAATGATACTATAACTTGGTCACAACATTTTTGATGTGAAAATTAGGAGGCCCCCGCCTTTTGCACTTGCTTCTGTGTGCCAACTTGAGGCAATTTGGAATGTTTTAGCAATCAATTTTCAGATATCTTGCTAGGAACTGAAAAGCATGTATTTCTGAGTAGGTTCCTAAAAGCAAAAACTTTTGAAGGGCATTCGTGAAAACTTAGTCTTAAAGTGAAATTAGACAATTGTAACAAGTAGATTTCATCTTAAAAAAAAAATAAATTATTTTTGTTGTCAGGTTTCAAAATCAAGCTCATCAAGCATAGAGTCTGTAACTTTTAGTTCTCTACCATCATCCACTCCTGATCCAAATGAGAAACTAACGAAGAATATTCCAGCCCATCCTGCATATGATCTACCAGTAAATGGTACTACCTCAACAAGTAAGTTGATAATATTGGCCCAGTTCTTAGGTGTAGTCGATTGTAAACTGATGTGACGTGATAAAATGGACATTAAAAAAGAGTGTCTCATCTTGATGCCTTAAATCCAGCTAGCTCTCCTAGGAAGTCTCTAGTTGCCTCTGAAAAGACTCATTCTAAATCTGATTTTTTTTTTTTTTGACTAAGCACTATTTGAGGTAAAATATTGAGAAGCCTCAAGGCAAAAAGCCCTCATATACTGTATTACACTCATACTTTAAAAAAATTGTTTAATTAATTTTGTATTCAATTGTAAAGGTTCAAAGATAACATCACCTGTCACTTCTGGAATTGCAAGTTCATTGTCAGAAAAAATAGTAGAAACCATCGGGAGTAGCAGACCCAATGCACCTCTGACATCAATTCAAATCAACTTCATTCAGAATATGATACAAGAAACAATGGATGACTTCAGGTACTGATATTCATGCAGAGTATTGTTTTCAATGACATGTTTTCTTAATGAAGTGTTTCAGAATCTGCTCCTAAAAATTTCTCTTTGGATTAGAAAATTACACCATTTATAGCCCTATTTCTGAAAATCTAGGTATGAAACTTAGTTTTTAATATCTCTGATGACTAATTAGACTGATGTCTCCGAGGGCTGTCAGTGAATGACTTTGCTGACATTTTCAGAATGAGTGAATATTTCTCAGATGGTAAATTTCATCTGCATAGCAAGGTCCTTAGTTTTTTCCTGCAGCCTTTTGCTGATTGCTTTCCCTCCTTGCTCGTCGCCCTATCCCAGCAGGAAAAATTTCAAGTTGACACTGAGGAGAGCTTGACTTGGACAGTTGACTTGTGTTGGCTTTGTTTGTTGTTCGCTTGGCATGTGCAAGGTAATAGTGTGTGTGTATTTCTGCTGGTGAAGCTTTGCATTGAAATAATGTCTGTGCTGTAAGTAATGGTTGGTGCAAGATTTCTTTGTTTATGGATATCTAACCAACATTCCAATTATCATGAAAGAAGTCAAATCAGCACAGTTCTGTTCAGAGTGGAGTTTGAAGGTGAAGCAGTTAAGAGAATTGTATCTAGGGGATCACTTCCCCGCCCATCTTTAAGATGAAGTAGGTTGAATGGAGATGATGCAGAGGAAAAGGATTGCTGGGCAGGGGAAATACTGCTGTCTTGATGACAAAAGGCAATTCAAAGCTAGCTTTGTGGGTCTGTGTGCTATGGCTGTTCTGTATCTGCCAAAAGAAAAAAGAAAAGGAAATTTTATTAAACGTCTTTACATAAATATAGTATAGTAAAACTCCCCTGGGAGTTTTTGGCAATAAACACACATCTGATGAAAACCTGTAACTAATGTGACTTAAAATGCAGTCTATGTATTGCGGAGGTGGTTTCTTTAAAGTCTGTTCTCAGGCATCCCAGAGTTAGAAGTTACGCTTGCCAGTCTTTTACTTCCAGTACCTGAGATCTGGAGCCTTAAATATTGTGTTTCTCCTCTGACCTGTACTTTTTGGAGTGGCTGGAAGGCTCTGCTGACCCTTTTCACAGTTGTAAGTTGCAGATACATTTTAATTGATTATAAAACATTGTTAGTACAGGGGTCAGTAAGAGGGAAGGGAGCTATTGTAAGCTTCTTATTGATGTAACTACCTTTCAGGGTCTGGAATCTGAGGAAAGGGTTTTTATCTTCCTTGCCTGAAGTTCATTCCTCTTCAAGTAAGGGCGGGGAAAATCATGGACCTTTAGAAAAAGAACCAGGAATAATATATTTGGTTCCAAAAAGATGTTTGTTTCTTGATCTGTCTCTCTTTGGGAGAGAACCTACGTCTTTGGATTTCTAAGCTGCTATCTGGCATCTGTATTTGGTACACTCAAAGAAGATTGCCTCCAGTAGGAGTTCTGTAGCACAGGAATCTGTGGAAAGAGAAAATGAAGATTCTCTTTGGGTTTGCTGTGTGTTTGAGAAAAGGAAAATGAAGTAAGATCTGTGTGTGTCTACTTAAGAAATACCTTAATTTCAGGTCAGTGGTACCTACAGCACCATATTCAGTCCCAGACAGCCACACTGTGCTGCACTGTTCAGGAGGGAGTTACGATCTTGCCTGCTTTTCTGTGAGCTGTTCTCCTTGTTCTTCCTCAGCATCTGGAACTGTTGTATTAGTGTCATGTTCAGAGGCTGTTTTCAAGTGTGTTTTTTGCAGTGTGGAATGGTCGTCCATGAATTAACAAATTCATGTCACTTCACAGACCACACTGCCACTACTTTCTATGTAGATTAACTTGGATTATTCTATGAATTTGAGTATAATGTATCACTTACCACAGCTGATGTTTTGGGCCCTTATACAAAAGTGTGTTGAAAGTCATATACTGAAAAGGTGTATCTTCAATTACAGATAAATATCTTTCTCTGTGGTGCTTGTGGTCAAAGGATTGAAAATCAGCTTTGAATGGTAAAAATTAGAGGAGTTTATAGCTTGCAAGTGAAAAAAGAATCTTGATATCACCATATATTTGTGTTTCTAAACTGAAAAGGTCCTACATAGTTTTATATGCCGAAAATAAAAAGGTACTTATGAAAATCGATGTCATAACAAAAGTATTCCAAAAATAAGCTGTAGAGGATTATGTTTCATGTTTTTAAACTCTTCTTGAGAGTGAAGGTGAGGAATTGTGGAGTTTTGGGTGCTGAGGGTTGGAGAGAGATTGTTTCCTAAATAAGTCTAAGCATTGTCCTTTTGCAATTCTTTCCCCAGAGAAGCATGCCATCGAGATATTGTGAATTTGCAAGTGGAGATGATCAAGCAATTCCATATGCAGTTGGTATGTACCAAGAGCATGATGGAAAATGTATTCAGTTTTTGATTTTGATAATACCAAGGCATACCATCTTGTCTCAAAACTGAAAATGTATTTTGTTTACTAAGACCAAGAAAGGAAGGATTTGATGTGAAGGAAGGGGAGAGTATGAATGGGAATCTGTTAAATTGTTTTTTGTTCGATTAATAAAGGGAACATATGGATTGGATAGGTATGAGTTCTGTGTCTTGGGAGTTAGAAACAAATTCAGCTGTCCTTTGGAAAGGGCCAAAGGACAGCTAGGGTTGGAGAAGATAGATGGAATTCAAATATAAAGCTTCACTTGTAGGTACTGTATGCATACTGAGCTATTCTGTATTCTTTAGCTTCACCTTTTTATGAATCTTTGTTCTTTTGATCTGCATTAAAAAGACCTTGTCTGGGTACTGAGCATTTTAATGGAATCTGCATTAGTAGATTCTCATCCTGAAGAACTGCAAAATACCCTTTGATAAAATATTCACTAATGTATTAATGATCAAAATACTGTATGTCAGCATAAAAAGAAAAATCTTACTTTTCTTATCAAAAGTTTTTAAAAACAGAATTATCTACATTATTTCATTTTCAAAAGAAATATGAAAGCCAGTAGGATAAACCTAGAATTATTAACTTTATTACTACTGATTGCGACTTTTTTCTTTTCTGTAGAATGAAATGCATGCTTTACTTGAAAGATACTCTGTAAATGAAAGCTTAGTAGCTGAAATTGAGAGACTGCGAGAGGAAAACAAAAGACTGAGGACTCACTTCTGAAAGATTTACATTGCTAATTTTATTAGCATGAACTCACTACAGGTGATGTGTTGTCTATGACAGAACATCTATCGTCAGTGAAGTATTGTTTGAAGACCTGCTGTTATTTTGAACATGAGTCTATTCTTCTAAATAACTGGTGTAAGATACTGTATGTAATTATAAAATTTGTAGCAGATAGGCACTGTATAAAGAACATTTGCATCCTTATGCTAACCACCTTGAAATGCAGCCTTCTAACAGAAAAACTAAAAGGACAAGTACGTTATTGGAGTTTTAGCAATACGTAAAGTGCCTTTTCATAAACAAAAGTTAACAGGACAGATGCTTTTACTGTAAGAATGTTTTTATATACCTACTTTTCTATCTGCTTCTTTGTTCTACTGCTGTCAGAAACAATCACTACAGCTTGCCTTTCAGATACTTTTCTTGAAGAAAAAGGGGAGCGAAAGCTCTTCTTTTGCACAACATGGAGTCTTGTTTACAAGGAGCTGGAAAGTACAGTAGTCAGTTAAGTTTATTCAACTGGCAACTCTTCTGTCATGAGTAAAACTAGAGCTTGAAAATATTTCCATATTCGGTGCCACAATCTTTCTTATTGAATTAATAATCTGAAATTTGTTGTTGCAAATGCTATGTCAACTGCACAACGAGATTTTTTTTGTTATTACTTTGGCTATGAAACTAGAATTATTTTTATTTACATGTATTTGAATGTTGTCAGTTTGTCCAATTTGAATGCAGATATAGTCTTCAAAATGTAAGTATATTAATAATATAGCCTTTAATAATACAGTGATGTGTAAATGAGGTCTTTCAGTCTTTGACTCAAGCACCTTTTGTGCCCAGCCTCCCCTTCCATTCATAGTGAACAGCACTTAATACTGTGCAGTTGTGTTGCAGTTTTGAGTCTTGTTGGTTTAGCATTACTGTGGCCTTTCTGAGATAGCTGCATACCAAACCTATTATCTTGTATGATTAACATAACAACCATTAAAGAGAGATCATTACTTCAGTAGCATAGTAGTATCATACTGGTGTGTTAACATTTCTGAAATGAAGCTCAGTATGAAGTCTTGACTATTGAAATGCATGGGATATTTGGCTTGCCCTTTATTTTGCCAAGAAGATTAAATCAAAACTTCAAATTTAAATTACTTTAAAAATTAAATGAAAATTTTCAAGTGAGTTCAAAATTTCTCTGGAAGACTTCTTCTACAGGTGCTTTTTGCTATTTAAATTGCTCTGGAGGCTTCTTAATTTTCCCTCTAATATTTGCTTGGTTTTTTTTGACAAATTCAAAACTCAAGGAAAGTCTTGAGCATGGCAGGTTAATTAGTTACAACATCTAGTGTTTAAATCCATGATGACACTCTTCTACTAAACGAGTAGATAAATAATGAAAGCCATAATATATAGTGTAACTTATTTTTATATGTTGCAAAACTAAAGAAAAACCCCAAACCTGTCTATAACTTTTCCTTACCTTTCGCTCTTTTTTTTTTTTGAAAAGAGACTTCCTTTTTTTAATGTCATGTAATGAAAAACACAACCTTGTAACAAAATGAGGGTGTTTGAGTAGCCTTTAATATTAGGGAAATGACTTTCAATGTCTGTAGTTCTACTGCTTTTATAAGCTTTTAAAAGTATTTCTATATCACATATAACTTCATAGTGAAAGGAAGCAAAGAACGTTGGATTTTTTTTTACTAATAACACACAATGTAGAAAACTCTTTGGTAAGTTCATACAATATGGAAGCTTGACACATAGACCACAGAATTCATGAAGACAGTAGTAGTTGAAGGTAGCAAAAATATCTTAGCATTCTTCTGCGTGCTTTCCAGTGTTAATGAAGTAACCTTGCATTTTTCCATCTCTTGATTTGTTCCTCAAGTGCTCTTGCTGGTGTACCCGGATAACAGCAGGGAATTAGACAAGTGTCTTGGGTATTTTGCCTGTAGGTAATTTGTTTTCTTGACTCAGAGCTGTATAATGTTTTTAATTCCCCAATGGAGGTGACTGTAGCAAGAGTGATTAAAAAAATTCTTAGGGCTTTCGTCCATATCTCAGGATCACTGTAGCACAAGTGGCTACACATGGTGTTTGGAGACCCACTATGCCTGTCACTATAAGGGTATGTTTTGCCTTGTACACAATCTGATTTGTATGTTAAAATAAAGCTTGTTTTAACCTTTTCGAGAAAAAAGCTGTGGTGACCTGCTTATTGAAGGGAATAATCTGTGTTGTAATTGTTATGCCTCATCAGGCACGATCTACCTGAAATTTTGGAGTAATCTCTCTTCTGCCTCTATGGCTTCATGTAGACCATACAATCATTTTCACAGAAATGTTCCCAATACCTCATGATCTTGGAGTTAAGGACAGATGAGCTGTTCTCCATTCCAACTTGAAAACTGTTACGGTCATGCCAGAGAGATCATGTTCACAGCTAAAAATCATGTTCAAGCAGATGTTTTGGGCGGGGGAATAATCTTGTCTTCTAAGCTCCTGGTGAGTTGGAGATCCTGCATCTTCTTCATGCTAAACTTACAGATGTTTCATTTTTTAAATTCCCTTCTCTCATGCAAATACAGACTCTCTGTAATGAGTAGTTTATTTGCAGTTTCAAGGTATGTAGGGTTTGAAAACTGATTTTGACTAATTGATTTATTCTCATAAAAATGCAAAGTGCCAGCATGTTCTTACTTCCTGGCAGCAGTCCACCAGTGCGTGATACACACTGTACCTACCCTTCATAAGCACCACAAGGATGAATTTGAAGTTGCTTATTGCCCCTCCTGTACAAGGAACCTGGCATACTAGAAGAAAGAATGTGCTTTAAAGACTGCATTGCCAAACTGTACAGTTCCTTGCCAGCAGATACCCTAGATACTAAAACTGAAGATACAAAATGGTTATGGATTATTTGTATACAAAGGTAAGAGATCTGATGCTGCTGAGTGCTTAATACTGACAGGTGCTGTGTCTGTGCTTGTCCACCAGTGCACTTGTGTCTGTGTGTCATCATTGGGGTGTGGCAAGAGCTGCACCTTCTGGTCTGGCTGAGCACAGCCATTTTCACATCACCTCAGGCCGTGCTGATGAACAAATTCTCAGTAAACTGTGGAAAGAATCGTGTACGCTTCCTTAAGCATCCTGTGCCAGGCACTGGCAAAGATAAGTTAGAAGGCCAGAGGGACAAGAATAAAAATTTCTGAGGTGTTTTTAGGATTAACTGTGAAATTAGCTGTGATTCTGGATGTGTCTCTGTAGCCAAGGAAGTACAGACAGTACCTGTGCACTTCTTATTTTCTGGCGCAGCTATAGGACAAGGAAACTTAACAGTGGAATCATACTCAGTGACTATTTCAAAAGTCATGGAAAGCACATATTTTTTTAGCAGATCTTGGCAGTCAAAGCAGTGGGACGAAGAGCCACAATCCTTCAGATGTTCAGATGTGGACAATGTCATGTCTAGTATCCTGTCTGCAGCAGCTTCCAATAACTTCTTTTATGTGGAAAGCTATCCTAGAGCTAGAATGCATATCGTATATTTTCAAAATAAACAAACTTTTGGGGCAGTGCATATATAATAAACTGTGGATTATTAAGAGCATCGCTGAGATGATTGGGGGGGGTGATGACGCAAGAAAAACTATTCTTGGTCTATAAGGCACCTCGATTTTGAAAGCAAGCTTAGAAACTTCCACTAAATATGCAGAAACTTTCAGAAACTTATTCTCTATATGTGGATATAGACAACAGCCGACTAACACTGAAGGAAAGAGAAGTGTAGTCTGCTGATATTTATTCCTTAGCCTCATTAGTACTTGAAATATCCAGATGTAAACTCAAGTAAAAAGCAGCATTCCCTCTTCCGGAGCGACTGTATCATGACTGAAGATGTTTGGTGGAGCAACAACTGCCCTGTTTTGGAGTGTGCCTATCTTGAACCAGTTCTGGTCTCCCAATGCTGGTGCAGCATAAACAGTAATGCCCATGTTGTTTTGGGGCTAAGCCATGTCAGAATTTTCTGTTTGGCTTGGGGCTCTAAAATTGGCTGATGAGTTTTCAGAACCATCCACTCTCCATCAGGCACTAGAACAAGAGTTTTCTGAAACAACTGCCCAGCTTTGTATTGCCAGTTGTCTTATGATAGCCACTGGCCCAGCTGTAGACATGACTTTGGAGGGAGTTTAAAACTGTCACTATACCTCTGAGGATCACCTGAGTTGTATTCTGGTAGTAGAAACTTCTGTTGTTCTTACTAGCAGAATATTTTTTCCTTTAGTTAGTATGTGTGAGTTGCAGCACAAATGCTCGTGCCTTGGGCTCTCTCTCTCAAATTCCCCATTTGTTCTCTCATTCTAGCTAAAAATACCAAGGCTTGTATAATGGAAAGTTATTATGGTTCCTTTCCAATTTCTTACCCTACAATGTTCTGTCTCTTTGTGGAAATCACTGAGAGGCAATGCTTCTACAGCTTGTTATTTTGCAAGAATGATAATTCTGATTTATTCTTTTCATCCCTACTTGTCCTCAGAGTAACGGAGACGGAACGAAATTACAGAGAGAAAAGGCCACCTGAGGAAAGAACACAATTTCCTATACAGGTTATTTACATACAAGTGCCTTTACTGGTTATAAAAATACACATTAACTAACACAGGGCAGAAGTGCTTCAGAATTAATTTAAAAAAAATTAGTACTATAAATACTAGTGCTCAGTTGCATTACTATAACACTACTTACCAGAATGCCTGAATAGCCAGAGGTGTCCAGGTGGGGATATTTTTTATAATTATCAAGTTACGGATGGTGAGCTGGGTTTTCTGGATAGCAATTCTTCATATTTTCGTAAGGTCTTAGACTGGCCAATCAAAAAATAGGGTGAACAAACCCAATTAGTAATTTTTTGAAAGTTTTGGGCTGAGTAAATGGAATTGTCCCCCTGATTCCTTAGCATCTAAACTGAAGCAGTTCTGGCTTTCTGCTGTTCAGTTCTCATCACTGAACTTTTTTATGAGTCAAGAAACTGATGCAGTTTATCCAAGTCCACCTGAATAAACAGAAAGGTGCAAGATCTATCTGAAGTTTTAAGCATCAAAGCGCTTTGGTCTGCCACTTACTGCCATCCACTCCAGTTTTAAATTTCCAGCATTACAAAAGTGTCTGCAGATATGTCCTCTGTTTATTTTGTTACTGAAATATGTCCTCTTGACAAGAGACAGGCAAGCTTACATTAAGTAGATCCTATGTCCTCATGCCATGGTACCCAAAATTCTTTCCATGACATGTTTGCCTTAAAGAAATTGCATGTGGTGCTGCAGGTCACACTACCACTTGTCCCCACTGTGTGGAGAAAAAATGTCACTGCACCATGTCCAAAATGCTTGTCCCCTGGAGTCCGATCTCTTACCGGCTCCTCGTGCTCTGAGAAAGCTGCTGACTCTCTGCCTCTCAGCAGTAGCAGGAATTACAAGTTTCCTTCTCCTCAAAGGCATTTGGCCCTGCTCCTAGAGCCCTCTCCAGGGTGGTGCCCAGCACTGTCTCATTCCACCACTGGCCATATGCTGCTGCAAGGTGTCCCTCCACAGGGGTGTGCTCCACCAGATGCAGGTCACACCATTAACTGAGACTCACTGCACATGGTGTGTATGGGTGAGGCTCACGAATATACACAAATGCCATTGCTTGTTTCCATGGTAACTTTGATGCTTCAGAATGGAAAAGACAAAAAAGCCAGGAACAACAGGAGACAGGCAGGGAGGTAACAACACTTCAGTCACATATATTTGAGCTGCCCTGTGCTGTTCTGCAGTGACAGAAATCCCAGCTCTGCCAGACAATCATGCTATGATGATACTCCAGTGATACTATGATTTCTGTATTTGGCCATCCCAGAGTTGATTCTGCTATTTATTTTGTGTAGTTTTGGGGTTTTTTTAAAGGTTACTCTCTACACCAGCTATTAGGCAAACAGCAGAGGCATCGGTGTGACTGCTATGTATCCTCTAAGTACAATATAGAGAACAGTGGTACGAATGCTTTGAAAGCTTTGCCATGCTCTCTATAAATACAGTTGTTTATATATGCAACCCACATGGGAGTACCATTGGGACCAAACAAGATAAATATTACCTTTTAAAAAGTGTTTATCTTTGTAAAGTTGAAATGCACTTCGATCTCATTTAGTTAATTGACAGTACTTAATTGTTGCTGACCTCTCACAAGTTTGATGCCTAGTCTTGTAGTGTATGCGTTCATTTCACTGTTGAAAGCTGGTTTTGTTTCTGCTTTACTTAAGTGGCAATTGTGTCGCAAACTTCATGGGAAAAGTGATCTCGTACTGAGTGAGGAAATTGGTAGCTTGTCAGTGTTTCAATCTCAACAATAACCAAGGCTTTCATACCTGCAGAAATGACAAGTCTTATCACCCTCACCATCTAATCATCATCGTCATCATCATCATCGTCAAGAGATCTCACTCGGGGTAAGGTAAGTACTAAGGAAACTCCTGTCCGACAATCCAGGAGCCCCCCTGGCAGTCACACGTGCACCACCTGAGCTGGGACCAAGCGCTTTCACAGCTACACACTCCACACTCAACACAAGCAGACCAGGTTTCCTTACCTCCTTACAGGCTCGTCCCCAGGTTTCCTACAGCAGAGTCTCCGACGTCCCGATCCTTGAAATGATTGAATCTCGGTGCAATAACTAAATAACAGAATAACAGCTGGAGCTGGTGCCTCCTAGGAGGGACCACGAACAAAGGACACCCTGGGCTTTTATCCCTTTACAATCTTAGCGGGCGGTGTGGGAATCCTGGGCTCCTGCCGTGTCTCGGAGTGTCGGGTCCTCTGGCCGGCGCCACAGGTCCCCGGGCCCTTTGTTACGCAAAGGGCGGCACTTCACGGCCCCTTGCCTGAGGCTCTCGCACCTTGGAAACCGAGCTACCTGCACTGAATTATTCCTCGACACTAAAGAAACAAAAATATTTCATATCTAGTTCTTAAGATTTCACCGATGATTTACTCTGCCTCATGCCTTTCGCCTGTTTCCATCATTTCAGTCTCTGCATACATCGTAGCAGAGTAATTAGGAAGAGTATGAAGATTTGTCTTTCTGAGGGAGTTGTTTGCGATGCTGTCAATCAGTTTAGCAGTGTCCTTTCTGCACAGGGAGTATGACTACCGGGGAGAGTCCACCTTTCCAATTACTGTGGTGTGTGTATCTTGTCCTCCTTTCTCAGGAATCGACGCTGGGCTTGAGAAACTCGACTACTTGTTGGTCATAGCATGCTTAGGAAGGAGGGAGAAGGCGACAAACCTAATGACTGAGCAATTAACCTAGTTCACCTGCTAATCTGCTTTGCAGATGGGGACCTTGAAGCTGATCTACAATTGAAGAGAGAACCCTAACTATTAGTGCAACTGCTCCTCTCAACTGACGCGCTTTAAAAAAATTCCCTGTAATGTCTCGGTTGCACAGCAAATCAACTGTTTCATATTTTTCTACACTGAAGGTGCTCTTCCTGGTAAATTGATAGGTAGTAGCTTAACCTGGGGACCACAAGGTTTGGCTAATAGAAGTCAGCTCCAGCTGCATCAGAAAAGATGGAGACGTTCGTTGCCACTGTTTCTGTGTGTTAAGAGCATCGAAGAATGAAAACAGCTCTCAGAGGGTTTACAGCCCTTGCCACACACTGAGTCACAGCACTGAGGATTCAATAACAGTAGCCCTCCAGGTCCTTGAAATGCTTCTTTCAATGAGCATCCACTCCATCACACCAAGGCTAAGCGTAAACAAACTTTTCTATCCATACACTTGTCTCGGTCACATATTGGGTTTTCCTGATAATGCCATGGCAAAGACTGAAGGAGAAAGCAGTACAGCTATATTCCTTGTACTATTTCAGCATCGAGGATCAAATTAACATCCCCGAGGGTGGGATAGCTTAATCAGACTTCAGAGGGCTTGACTGAGGGCTCTTTTTAAAAACAAAAAAATAAATTGGTGCCTGTGGGGTTGTGCAATGAACACTGACATGGAACAGGTGAAGGGAAGGATGGAGATAAGGGGCAACGAGTGGGGCGTCACTCAGCTTGCGGGGCATGAGACACTCAGTCGGCAGCCGCGGGGGAGGCAGCAGATGCGGCACTCGGGTGCTGCCGCCCGGGCACAGGCTGCCCCCTGCACGGCGGGCCCGCGGGAGGCAGGGCGGGCTGGGAGCGCTGACCGCGGCAGTGCCGCCCGCGCTGGGGGCTCGGCAGCAGCGCACG
>VZRL01006550.1:884903-930591 GCA_013397895.1 Origma solitaria | reverse complement strand
CCCGCCGCTGCTCCGCGCCCCTCCGCGGCTCCAGCGCGGCCGTGCCGAGCCGGGGCCGTGCCGAGCCGGGGCCGTGCCGAGCCGAGCCGAACCGAACCGAGCCGAGAGTGAGCCACGGGCATGAGCCGTGTGCAGCGCGGCCCGAGCGGGTGTCCCTGTGCCCGCTCTCGGCCTCCTGAGGCGGGACCGTCGCCGCAGCGGTCTGGCGTAGCCGGAGAGGTCCGTATCGAAGGATAAATAGATTTTCTTTCCAACGGTTTGTGGTGAAGAGATGAAAAACGATTTGAATTTTGTTTTGGAGCTACATGAAAGCAATAGCACTTGAATGATTTTTTAAAAAAATCGGTAATTGTTCTTGGTAATTAAGATATGAAATATTCACGAGGACGTACATTACATTCTAGGGACAGAGGGAAGAAGTGGAAGAAGAATAGAATGCTATCACATGCCCTCTTTTGCAGTGGCTCATTTCCTCCCACTGTGAAAATAGTAAACTTCCTAAAGCTAAGAGCAAGGGAAAAAGTAGCTTGAACTATTTCAGTGAGTGTTTATAACCTTTCTTGCAGAGGACCAGACCTTCTCTAACCCAGTGTTGTCGTAGCTATGCAGCTCTAATAGCAGAGTGAGACAGCACACGACCCCATAGTCAGAGGTCTGAGTGACTTTGACATTGTGGGGTGTCCTGCTTCACCTCTTGCACGCAAGGAAAGGTTACTAGTGGAGATTCAGACAGTCAAACAGAAAGATTAGTCAGTGTTTCTGTTTCAATTCAGGTAGAGCAGTGACTAGAGGTAAAATTCTCCTCAGTCATAAGTAGCCTATGAACGTGTTGTCTTTGTCATAAGCTTTTAGTAATTGTTGAATTCACTCTCACTTGCCAGAAAAGTTATCCTAAGTCTTGAAATAGTCACCTTAACACAAGGTCTGACAGCTGTTGGAGAGCAGCAATCCTTGCTAATGCCACATCTGTGCAAGATAATCATGAGAAAGTGCTAGACATAACTGCTGGGTGGCTGGGCTGTATCAGCACGTGTGGGTGCAAACTGTGGTGGAATTAAGGCTCTTTGTAGCTCAGGCCTCTCTTTTAAAGGGGTAAGAACATACAGTGTTCTCTTCCCATTCCTTTTGATGTTGGTTTGGGAGGAATTTGGAGACAGCAGCTCTCAGCTGCAGAAGGAGTTCTGCTTACAGAACCAATGGTCTCTCAATGGCTACCCTTGAGTGGAGCATATATATATATGTACATATAGAATTTTCATGCTGGTTCTGGTCCTGTGAATGAGCCTGGTCATGGGACAATCCTATTTATTGCCTTTCAAAGCTTGGCTAGAAACCATGGCATAAGGTTAGTCACTGCTGTCAGGTTTTAGTGGTTCTTCATGTACCTTGCAGCAAAGAATGGGAGCTCGCCAGGAGCTTACAGGGGCCAGCTGGCAGCTTTAGCTCTTACCTTTTATACTTAGATGCTTAAAGGGGCATTTAAGTACTTAATGGTCTTGGAGTTTTAGCATGGATTCATACACTTGTTTTCACTAGTTGGAAGTTCGGGTCAGGCTATTCTTTATGGGTTAAAGGAGTTAGCAATGTGATAGGGAAAGAAATACCAAGATTAAATCCAGATGACCTTAAAGCTAATTCAACAGGGTGTGGAATTGTGATTGGAATTGTGATTTGTGGCCACAATATGAGCTATCGATTGGATTCTGAGTTATTTTGACTGTCTTGTTTGTATCTTTTAACAGTAACAAAATTTCAGCCTCTGGTCAGTAGCAGTGGAAATAAGAAGCAAAGGTAACAATGAGGTTTTAAAGCCTCTGACTCAGTAGTTGCTACTCTTTTAGGCTTCAGTGCACAGCACAGCATGTTCCTCAGAGGCAAATCACCTTTTTCTTCTTTTGTAGCTGTTTCAATTTGACAAGAGTTCTTCTGAGACCATGTTTATGTGTGAAATGGCTGTAGTTCAGGAAGGGAGAGGAAATTTTTTGTTAATTTCTGAAGACAGTGGATTTTGTGGTCATTCACACATCTCTCAAGAGTGACTTACATGACTTTGTGGATACCATGAAGGGTACCAGCTTCTCCTGGGGTCATCTGTTAGTTTTGATAGCATGCAACTGTGGTTCTTGGGTAAAAAAAAATCTCAGTAGGTGGCATAGATATTACAGATTCCTTTTTCCCCTCTCTTTTTCATTGAGAGAGATACTTCCAACTAAGCATTGTGTTCAGTGCAGAGCTGAGAGGTGGAGCAGAGAGCAACATTCCTGGGCAACATCCTCAGGAGTCTCCATCCAGTGAAGACATGCTTCCCTCCACTGAGGTATGACTGGAAGGCCAGGTGGATAATTTAAGAGCTCAGAGCTGGGTAGTACATGTGCATCCTGCCCTTCATCTGGTTGCAGGCATAACCAGGTTCTTTTCAGGGTTGCTGCCTGTGCTGGACATTGCTGTTTGGTCGTGTGCTTGAAGGAGTGAGGATATGGGAAAAGCAAAATGCCTGCGAAGTCATGAAAGAGTCATTTTCATATGACTGAAAGACCTTTTCCTCCCTTTTTCTTATTCTTTCCAACAGTCTCTGGACTGTTTTTATCTTTTATTCATTTACTAATGGTGATGGTCATTGGCATTTACATCAGAAACAAGGGAACACCCACACTTCATATAACACTAAGCAAAAGCAGTTGTTTGGGGTTTGGATTTTAATAATGTTGGTTAAAGCAGTGTCTGTGCATAGTTCTTTATAAGTTATTGTGAATATTTTTATTTTAAATATATTTTCATCATTCTAGCTACTTTGAAATGGCTTTTATTTATTCTTCATCTATGACTGCACTGATGCTGAGCTTCTGTTTTAATTTCTAGAAAATATAGTTGAGTGCTATTCTGTTTATCTGGAAAAAAGCAGTATATTCCTGACTAATGGGCTGAAATAAACCAATAAAGAACAGTGTCATAAATTTGCATAAAAGCCAAGTTTGTCAGTGTGAGACATGGTGGGGTGAGTAATTACTGCACAGCCAGGCCAGAAGAAAGGTTTTCTTTGGGTCTGTTGGATAAAGATTTGCTTTTTTTATTCAAATTAAAAAAAAGTTAATTATTTTTTTATTTTCTACTTTAAAACAGCGTAAAGAGGAATGGTTCATATTCAATGTAAATTACTTTCTCTTGTTACTCTTGACAGTGGTCTATAGGAACACTGTGTTTTATGACAATTAATGTGGAGTTCAGTGGTTTTGTTTTTCCTTAATGTCTTCCCAATTTATGATAGTTTCATTGTGTTAATTTTCTGTTAAAACAGAGTAGAATAGCACCTTCTTTGTCTTCTCTGTAGTTTCTCTTATTGTGTATTTCAAGGGTGTTCCCTCTCACTTCTTTCTGTTCATTTTGGCCTCTGGTTGCCATGTAATGGGGGCTCAAGCTTAAAATGGTTTCAAGAGAGCATTTCTTAATGTGAAGACTCTCCAGGGCTGCCAGAAATAACCAACAATTAATGAAGTACTGTTCTAATGCTTGTTTGGAGTTGAGTCACGCTGATGCTTGCAGCATGAATTTGTAGCGCAGGGAAAACAAACGCTGTGTGCTCAGCACCAAACAGCTTCGGGTTTGAGGAACCATGAGGGAGGTGTAAGTGGGTGAAACCCAGGAGGAGGCAGTAAATAAAACAAGACTGGATGTTAATCAGTGCTTGGTATGAGAGAATTAAACTGAGTAATCTGAGGAGGTGTTGAAGCAGAGGAAAACAAAAACAAAGTCAAAAGTCTGCTTGAGACCATATGTGAAGGCTGATGGTTATTTGGTTTGAAATGTATTAGGACAGCAAGCAGAGATGAACCTGTGGTTTCAGCCGAAAATAAAGTACCTAGCAGGTGGCTGAGGGAGGGCAGAGTAATGAACCTCTAATTTTACTGAGCTGCATGAGTTGGATAAACAACTTGTAAATAAATTTGAAACAAGTATTATCCCATTTTAAGGAACAGTGGCTTTTAAAAATGAAACTTATGATGTTCATTGTGTTTCTTGATTGCTTGGCTGAAGATGAATGGCTGGATTTCGCTCTCTGAGATCGTAAAGCTGCATTATGTGTTATACTGAAATTAGGGGAAAGACATAACCAACAGGTACAAAGCGTAGGAGTTTCATAGTCTGGGAATAACTGTGATAATGGAAAGACTCAGGAAAGTGCCTTAGCTTCTAGTCAGTGTTTTACTGTTTACTTACAGAGGGTAAGTACAGTCTCACTGCTACAACAGTGGAAAACATGAAAACCACCAAGGCTGAGATAGAAAACCTGTGATTAATTTTATTATCTTAATAGTCATGTGGTGATTCACAGAAAGTGCCAGGGATTTTTTTCATTTCAAATGGATTGTGTTACTTGCATGCTAAGTAGTAAAGTTGAAATTATTTGTAACAGAGCTCAGCTGAAGTAGATGGATCTATACCAGCAGAGAATTTGTTCCAGTTTCCTCTTCTGTATTCATTAGAACAATTGGGAAACTGTTATTTTCATGATGTAATGCACTGGTTGTTTTAAGAGCTCATTCCCAAACAACGTGCTAATTGGCCTGAAATAGTGTGGTGCATGTGGAGCCCCTTGGGATTTGGAATTGCGGATGATCCTATTTGCTAGTGGCTTCAGAAATTAAACCTCTCATGAGTGTTTTAACTGTTCTTCTGTAAGGACTGAGTGAATAAGTGCATGATAGTTTGAAATGCAGTGTTCAGAGCAATTGTTCTATATTACATGATCACTGGGCAAATTAGGCTTGCGGTGGAAATTTCCTTGCAGGCTACTGTGCTGAAGTTTTTGGCTAACCGGCACGGGGTTACAAGGATGTGATAGAAGATACAACATCTATTCTGGGCTAAGTTTGCAGTAAACTAGAAACCTTTAAGCAGCTTCTAATGGAAAACTAGCTAGATACTTAGAAAGAGGAGTGCAGCATATAAACAGATGCTTGAAACTTATGAATTGAATTGCATTTCCCATAATTTTTCTGTATGTTCTATTGCCAAGATGCTATGCTTTTATATTGACACTGCTTTGCTACTTTGTTCAGTGGTGGAAGAGTGGTTGGAAAGAGTTTTGAGTTTTTAGAGCTTCGTAAAGGATGGTGAACACTTCGGCAGTTTGGAATTTAGATTGACAATTTTAACTGGATGTTCCTGAGCAGCTCATCAGGGACACAAAATTGATTAAGACCTTGTTCCCTCCCCACCTGCACTCCCTCCCTCATTTAGGCTACTGAATCAACTTGATTAGCTGAACAACTCTGTTCCTAATTTTTCAGATTTGCTCAGGCTGTCTCCAGAGTAGGGAAGAAGATATTACACTGGATTTCATTTGGTCCATGTCAGTGATTTCATGACTGCGAGGACAGGGAATGTGTTTTGTTTTCAAATTAAAGGTTATATTTTTGTGTGGTGAGCTCCCAGACTCAAGGAGCAATTTCGGTAGCGATTTCTACAGTGAGCAAAAACCTACTGTGTGGTTGTGTGGCAAGATCAACGGTTGCGTTCCTGCTGCTGAGGCTCTCCTGCCTTGGGACTCATCTCTGGGCCAGCTCTACCATGAGAGACATCGAAGGAATAAAACCGGTGAGTAAGTAGATGTTTTACTGATGAATAATGATTCAATTATATCATTTAACTATAATATCTGCAAATGGGAGTGAAGTGCAGAGGGAAAGAGGCATCGTAGGCTGGTATATGTGAAATGTGAATGAATTCAAACAATGTAGAGAACATTGGAGACTTCTGCAGTATTTTTGTGAGTGTTCTATGTGCCTCATTTTAATTGCTTGATGTTATTCTGCCAAGCTGCATGAAATTAAATAAGAGGAAACTTACAATGGAACAAACAGGAAATGAAATAATAAGTGGAGTAAGGTGTCTCTGGAGAGAATAGCAAGGGATTTGCAGTAATATTTGAGAAGTTATTAGATGTGAGAGTCCCACCTGTGTGTTCCAGCAGCCTTGTTTTCCTCACACACACATAAAACTACACAAACTGCTTCTTAGAGAGAAGTGAAGGTGGGAACGGCTGCATGAGGAGCAGCAGAGGCATTTGGAGTGGGATACAGAAGCAATGTTGTGTGGTATTTCTTTCTTCCCTCTCTCTGCACCCTTCACCACAGCAAGTTTGGATTGGGTGGGACATAACCACAACTGAAGAAACAATAGTTTGTGAATATTTGAGTCCATGAAGTGTTGTTTCCTACAGCGTTTTCTCACCTGTTCAGTGAAGTTGATGACCATCATGCCCCACTCCCCATGTTTTTGTGCTTCAGTATCTCTCATTTTCCTCTGGCTCCCCACCATTACTTGCAGCCTCCTCATGCATCCCTGAAATCATTGAGCAGTACTCCAGCTCTGCCTCTATGAATTCTTTGAGCCCTGTGCAGTGCTGTAGGTGGTTGAACTCATGCTAGGCTCAGAATTTACTGGAGGACACTGTCAGACCGCATGGTATGTTTTTCAGCCATCTCACATTAGTTTGGGAGAGAGGCCAGTTTTTGCCAGCTTGTGTACTGTGGGCAGGATCTTCTTGCTGTGCAGTCTCCAGCAGCAATAAAGACTTTTCTGGTTCCATCTTGTGCACAGTGCAGGTGCTGCTGTCCTCATCAGGGCTTGTTAAGCTGTTTCCTCTAGTGCTGCTTTGCCTCTAGCCTTGCCATCAAAAATGGAAGCACTTGCATAGCCTGTTTATCATTACATGTACTGTCACACTGCCTAATCCTGGTCAAAATGGATCAATTTGTGCCTTCATCAATGGAATGTTAGTGTAACACGGAGTGGCCTGCCTTGGTCCTTCTCTGGTGTCTGGGCTTTGCGGTGCTGTGGTTTGGTCAAAGCAGCGTGCTCAGCATGCTGTTGTGGTTTCAAGGACACAGAAAGAACCAGTCTGCTGGGCACCAGGGTGGCGTACACTGCAAGTTTTTTGAACACAATGTTTACGTCTTAGTCAATGTGCCATTTTTTTTCCCTTTTCATTTCCCCCTGCCCCCTTAATACAATGGAGTTAGCGTTTTTGCTGACTGCGGCTCCCACTGGAGCTGATTGAGCTGGTATTTCTGTTCTCTAAGCCTTCTGTTTGTGGTCTCCATAAAGTTGAAAGTAGTTCTTGGTGCTGATTATGTTTTTTTTATGGCCTAAAATTCCATCCCAATTTAATCTGTACCAGATAACCCTTCTTGGGTTTATTGAATCTTTCCCAAAATTACAAAGAAAGCATTCTCAGTGAAGTTTTCTTAATTTAAAATGGTCTGTGATATTTCTGCTAGAGTAAACGCCTTTTGCTTTTCATGTAGTCAGTTCTTTGGAGTGAGTTTGATGTGGGACTCAGCGCATCAAAACCATTTGGCTTATTGAACTGTAAGATGGGAATACTCTTTTTTGATCAGGCCTGTGAGCTCCCTTCCAGTAAGCTGTAGTAAACTCTTAAATATTAGTATTGAAATTTTTCATGCTATCTGCCTTTTTATTTGATGTCTCATCAAAATGTTTAGGGTTATTTTTAAAAATGAATGCGTGGGGAAAAAGAGTATTGTTTTGTCACTTGCGAAAGCCCCTTCCGTCATGGGCTTTGCAGGGTAGGTTTGGCAGAAGTCGGCATTTTTAGAGGAAAATGCTCTGCTGATTTTATTTAATTCTTGCCAGGTTTAGAAGTCTCTGAAAAATATGTGTCGGTAATAAAATTCTGAAAGCTTACCTGTCATCTCTGTGCAATTAAGCAGCTGATGTCCCATCCTCGCTGAGCAAGCAAGAATGTCGCAGCCCAGGGTTATTGTGTGTTTGAACAGACTTTCCTAAGCACTTCCTTGTTGCTGCAGGCTGAGGTTAAATGCATCCAGAAACAGAAAAGGATCTTCTGTTTCCAACGTACCAAGTGACCAGCAGGTTATTTAAATGCAGATGAAATACAAGCCAGGGTATGTCAGGAGGTGGAAAGAGAGAAGGAAGGAAGGAGGCAGGAGAGATTTGGACACGAGCCCTGGTGAATCAGGGTGGAAAAAGGATGGAAGTTGCCCTGGAAGATAGGAGTTCTACTGGAAGATGCTGTGGTTGCTCAGAGATGTCTCTGAACCTCTTTTTAGGTCCTCAGCCCTTGCACTTCTCTGGTTTCTATAAAGAGTTACACAAGCACGAGAAAAGGAACCCTGTGAGAGCCTAAAGCCTGGCTTTGGAGCAGGGTTGGGTACCAGGTTTTGCACATTGATTTCTGCTTGTCTGCATAACACAAGCACTGCCACCACATTCGCACTTTGGGTTCTGTTACACAGTGTCTGTTGGCGCTGAGATTGAGAGAGTATTTATACTTTTTGTCCTGTAAAATGTGTACCTTATTTGAGTTTTGATTTTATATCTATTTACTCCATTGTTGCATTGTTTTGGGAAAATGTTATTAGTAAACCTGAGACATGATTTAAATAGGATGAAAGTTATTCAAAACAGGAATTGTCTTGAGGGTTTTTTTTTCTTATGTCTTAAAATATTAATTCTTTGATTAATATTTTATGTGATTGAGTTTGTAGTATGAATTTTATCAGTTCAACCCAGGAGGCAGCAAATACAAATTGTGTGATCTAAGAGTTTTAAATTCCCCCTGCACTGCCACGTTAGACATCAGTTTCACCACCTGTCCTCACGGATCCTGCCCACCTGCGAAGCCTCGCTGCTTTATCCATGGCTGCGTCATTTCTAACCATGTCTGGTAAAGCCTTGAGGCTTTACTGGGGTTCCTCCCAGGAACAACATGTGTACCTAAAAAGTCACAGTTCTGGAGGGCTTGCCATCTGAATGGAGGAAGACACAGCAGGTAAGTGACACTCAGAGGGAAAAGAAGAGGCAAGAGTGGGATGGCTTGGTCAGATGTGGCTTGGTTTGGAGTTGAAGTTAGTGGGCAGTGCTACCCCATCACCAGGTTCAGTCTCTGTCAACGCTGTCAGGTACACCAAATGGTCCTCTTCTCCTCAAAACCAGCTTGGCTTCATCCTCACATCAGTCATACAATTCCCCATGGGTCCTTCTAAAAAGCTGCTCTAGAACCAAACTCTCTAGCAATCAAATCCCTGTAATTTCAAGTTTAAATTAATTTGTTACCATATTAACAAACAGCCATGCATTCCTCATTGTCCTCTGGTTTGAAGGACTGATTTGTGTTTTTCATTTTGGCTTAGCCAAACACAGTGTTTTTTACCTGAGAAGGTGTGGCTTTTTGCTTATGAGCATGTTTAGGGTGGAGCTGTTGCTGCAGGTGTGCCTCTGTAGACACTCCTGACACCCCTTGGAGCTTCCCAGCTCACAGACTCTTAGCAGCACAGTCACCACAGTGCAAAGGTCAGTACCAGGTGACCAGATCCATGCTCTATTTGAGTATTCTAGGTTGGGGGATTTTTTTAATAGAACCTTGCTTTCTGGAGATTGAAGACCTAAGTCTGGTGCAGAAAACTGGTGGTGGTCATTTGAAAGCTCAGCATAGTGTGATTCACCTCGAGCCTCTGGCCAACGTCAGGGCCCTTCTCCAAAACAGGTCTGAAACCACCACCAGTTCTCTTGGCTGCACTTCCCTGGTCTCATGAGGGTACCACACTGATAGTTTGGTATCATCCTGCACTCACAGTTGCTACAGGCTCTGCACCTTGCACTGCTAAAGCTTATTTTGGGTTCACTGTCATGATTTTCTTCTCTGCTGATGCTCAACTCTGTCCTTAAAGACCATTTTGAAGGAACTTCCTTAATAATGAGCTTGCTGCCTGGTACTTTGCCCTTGCTCTTGTTTATACTTTAAGTAGTTTATCTGATTTATACATCTTATGCTTTTGCTGACTTTTCCCACTTTTTCCAGTTTATCCTATGTAGTACTTTGCCAAATGATTTATTAAAATCTAAACAGATTACATTCACTTTTTTTTGGTGGGAATAAAATAGAAAAGAGACATTTTGGACTAGTATGCCATGATCAGTCTTCTGTAATGCGTTTGATCTGCTCTTGTTTTCCATTCTTTTCTCCAGATTTGTGTGCTATCTGTGGATGACTGATGCGTCTGTGCTACCAAAATGACTTTTTTCCCTCTTTCATCCCAACTATAGGCACCATATTTGGCTTTCTTCAGTCATGTGGTACTCCCTCATTTGATGGATTTATTTAATATCTGTGCTATCAGACTTAAAATTTCATGTACCAGTTCTTTCGGTGTTCTGTGATTAAGATTGTTCTGCCACCCAGACTTGACAGCAATAAGCTCTTTGGATTTTGCTTCTATCTCAGTAATTTCTATCCCTGAGAACTCATTCTTATTATCTGTTATGTGTCTGCTCCACTGTTCAGCATCAGTTTGGGTTTTTTTTGAAAATGAGTGGCGATAGTAATTTCTTTTGGGAGCTATGTGTTCATTTCACATGAGGTCTACCCTACTCCAGTGAAGAACTTCATGCTTCTTTCATGTGCTTACTGTGGTTATTTCTTTGTTGTTGTGGGTGTGTGTTTGTTTGTTTGTTCTGTTAGTGATTTGTTGTTTGTTTATTTTTGTATTTAAAATGTTGCTGAAGGACTGTCTCGTTCTCTATATTCTCTTTGCGGTCTGTCTGGTACATTTTCAGCAGCACTGCTGTTATCTCTGTGTCTCATGAACTCTGAGGATGTGTGTGCTTGTGAATTTTAGGACAGCAGAATGCATTCAGCATTTATTATTTTCCATACACAAGAACTCTTTTTACTGTTGCTCCTTGAAGTTATCTTGTGCTGGACTCTGCTTGTGCCAGACTTCCTTCCCTTGGGGTAGAAGCTGTTATAATAATAATATAAATATAATAATGCTCTGTCACTACTTCCTCCAAGAAATTCAACATCACTGCACACATGCCATGAAGGGTCTCCGCTTTTTTAGTGACTTTGTGTAGGTAAAGAAAATGATTGTGGGAGAGCAGAAGAATGATGTGGGTTGTCTTTCAAATAACAAAGAGAAGACAATGAGAGCATGTATGCCTGTAAAAAGTACTACAGACTGCAGGTAGATCATCTAATTAATCTGAAGTTAGATACTTCTTTTTAGTATTGGGCCTTCTGTCACCCACTGAGGAAGAGGCTCAATATTTCTGAAATATTCCGGAGAAACTCAATTGCCAGTGGTGCAGATCACAAAATAAACCCCAGAGTTTTACAGTGGTTTTTTTTTGTGGAAGAATTTAAATGTATTGATCTATCTTCTGGGTTTTTTTAGAAGTCTAGCAATTAGGGGCTTTGCAGACTTTCAATGTCAGCTTTTTCTTTCTGAAGAAAGTTCACACAACAAAGAGTGATCTGATCTTGCTGTGGGTGCAGAAGCAGCATGGGTTTTGAAAAACTTTAGCCAGCTCTAATTTCTCCATGTCAAGGACCTTACTATACACAGAGTTTTGAATTTATCTAAACTGTACCAGTCTAATTCTGTGTGGACAACTCACAGACTCTTTGTTATCTTTTGAAAACAAATTGATGCTTCAAAGCAGCAGGGAGATGTTTTTAGTTTTCATCTGGTGCTGCTGCGGAAGCACAGAAATTAAATGAGGGGCACCTTGCTTAAAAGGGCACAGATAAAATTGCAAGTGGTATGCTACCCTTGCTAGATTTACCCCAAGATCCATGTCTGCTGCCACGTGTAAGATGCACTCCCTGTGAGCCTGGCAAACTGTGAGCCTGGCAAACTGTGAGCCTGGCAAACTGCAGCACTCTGGCAGCTGAAGCAGTTTGTGACCTGAGGAGATAGTGCTGAGAGGTGGAGCACGATGTCCACATCTTCTGTCCTGGTGCAGGAATACAGGTGAGTTCCAGCTGTCAGTCTGTGATCAGACAACAAAAGACAGTGGCAGAGCTGGCCTTGTGAAGAACCTGCTCGGCTCTGGCAGGGTTTGGTACCTCCAGTGCTGTGAGATTCAGAGTGAACGATGTTGTTCTGGAGTCATCTCAGTCGTGCTGCTGCTTCTGGACATTGCCTGACCATGTGAGTCCTCATGGGGCCAGGCTGGATCCATAAAGAGCTGCATGGGTTTCTTGGGTGTTTATCAGGTTGGAGCACTAGACTTGAAAAGTTAATCCAAATTTTCATGCTGTGCTAATGCTGAGTTAGACAGTCTTCCCCAAACTGGAGTGCTAAGCATTCAGTGCAGATCCACTGGTGTCTTTGTAGGTACCAGAACCAACCTGTAAGGACCAAATCAGGGCAGGAGACAAGTCCCTGTGAACCTGAGCTGACTCCATGTGGCTTGTGGTTTTGCTCAGGAAGCCACAGGTTTTTTTCCATAAAGGTTTGAGTACCCTTGTACCAAATCTCAGTTTCTTAAAATTAATTCCAAAAGTAACCAGCTGGGGAGAATGCAGTGTTCCCAGGGCAAACTCCAGACACTGTAAAACAAGGGTGGGTTGGATTAGCTGGAGCTGCATCTGCAGTAGGTGGCTGTTTCACCCTACCAAGGCTGGTTTATAAGGATGTACAATGGTGTATTTTTAAGAAGACATTTTGTATGTTCTGGCAGGTAGAGGTGAGCCTCTAGCCAGAGCTTTAACTACATGTTTTTAGCTATCTGTTTACTTGGCATTTGGGAGAGAAATAAATGTTTTATTATGTGTGTCTGTACCATGATGATATTATAAAAATTCCAGGTAGGCTTCAAGCATTCTGCTGCTTGCTTACTGGGAAGCAGCAGGAATTAATAAGATTTTTGCCTTTTTTTCACTATAGATACAATCTTAGATACCTTTCTATATTCAGAATCGTCACAGAAAGCAAACCTAACTAGCTCCCTGCTGTTGCAGGTCCTCCATGCCCGTTTGACAGTGCCCTTGATCCCTCACTCCTTTTGTTCCTCACCAGGTTTGTGCCTTCCATTGTTCTGCTGTACAGCTGGAGGCTGTTGTAGAGTGTTGGGAAGTTTCGAATCTGTGCTGAGTGTGAGCATGACGAGCAGACGATTGTGGGTGCAGAAAGAAGGGAGTTACTTGTTTTCCATTTGAGCAGCAAAACACAGCCTCAGCATATGTGCACACTGGAGCCATACCATACCCATTTAACCACGAAGTGACATCCTTGCTAATTTTTTACATTTGTGTTCTTATGTCCAAATTGCCTCAGTTTCAAGTGGACAAAATTTTAGCCACTCTTCTTAGCCAAAACTATAAAATCAAGTATCTGTCCCTCTGGCTGATTAGGCCAGATATGTTGGGGAAACATGATGAGAAATTGTCATTGTGAGTGTTGTAGCACTCATCATCTTTGTGCTTTCACTGACAGAAATGGATGTCCAGGAAAAACAATCCCTGTAAGAGCTCTCACTTGAAAATGTTACCTTTACAGGTGCCTGTAA
Source organism: Origma solitaria (assembly GCA_013397895.1). Taxonomy (NCBI): domain Eukaryota; kingdom Metazoa; phylum Chordata; class Aves; order Passeriformes; family Acanthizidae; genus Origma; species Origma solitaria. The sequence continues at coordinate 917,253 of VZRL01006550.1, read as the reverse complement.
CTGTCTCTTGCTGTGAAGAAAGAGATTTGAAGCAACTGCAATTCTTCCAATTTCAGACACTGAAAGTATGGAATCCAACTAGATTTTATAATCTTTGTAGTTGGCTTATTTTTTTTCCCTGTTAGTGGGAGGAAATGGTGAAGCAGTTCTGTAAACACTGCTAATGCTCAGTTTCTGGAGTGGCACTGGATTTGATAAAAAACCTTATCAGAAATCCTGCAGTTTAACTCTACAGGATTCAATAGAACTATGAGGTTGATTATGTAAAAGGTATTTGAAAGGCTGGAGAGGATGAACAGCAATGTTTGCTCTCTTTCATTAAAGAAGAATCAACAGCAGGATGCAAAACTTAGTGTTTTGCAATTCAGAAGTTTCAGGCTATGGTAATAAATTAGAAGATCAAATTACAGCTATGCTTTGATTTAAAAAACAAAACAAAAAAACCCACCCAAAACATATGGAAAGATGGTACTATTGGATATTATAATTTCTTTTGCCTGAAAAATATCACTTTGATATATAAACAGTATCATTTATAAAAGAGAAGTTGCTGAGTTGTATTTATATTAGTGTGAAAATTTAATTTCTCTTCCAGTTTGTTTACTGGAGGCCATCGCAGTTTGTACAAGCAGCTATATGTGTGTGGTAATGACTAATAGGGTGGTTGTTGATGGTATTGAATGTTTTAAAGCTATTAGTTTAAATGCTTTAGGTTTATTATTAAAAATGAGGAATTAGATTCTTAAATAGATAACATGCATAACCTCAAGAAAATAAAATATAACATATTGGAATCTTATGGAAGCTTAAACTAAAACTGTTTGCAAATAAGTTTCTTGAAATCAGATTATCTCTTAGTTGAAGTCTCTGCTCTATAATATTTGGATTGCCAGAGACCACGGGGAATATCTCTTTCTGTTGTAATTAAATTGAACAGAGTCATGTTTATGTTACATCTTTGAAAGCCCCTCTTTGAAGGCATGTAAGAGAGCCCCCTTCAGCAAGGGAAGTGCTGTAGGCAAGCATGGTGGATATTGATACAAGCACATGCTTTTTAATGAAGAAATCTTAGAGACCAAAGTTTGACAACAGCAGAGGTAAGTGAAATGACAAACATTTGGGCAAATGCACCAACCTAAAAGCTATATAATTGATCATGATATGAGCACAATAAAATAAAGGTTAGGAATCACAAAATCTCATAAAGCAATGCTCTGAAGTGGCTGGAGCAGAGTGGGTAATTATTCAGGGGCTTGTGATCTCTCCAGCACAAATAGTTCTGTGCTGCCACTGAGGTCAGAACTGCTTAGCCTTTCGCAGTGCTACTGCTGCAAACGCTGTTGAGAAATCGTGGTTATATTGTGAAGATGACCAGGTTTTAAGTTCAGTAAACTATCTTCCCCATCCCTATGAGCTAAAATGAAGTGGCTTGCTTTATGGTCCTATTTCAAGAAAGGTAATTCTGTTCTGCTGTTCCTTTACATCCCCAGAGCTTTATGTTGTATCACAAGGGTTTTTTTCCTCTCTTTCCCTCCTCTAATCCATAGTTCCTTGTGGGTGATGCCACAGTGTCTGATTTTGGGCTGAGATTTGACACTTTGACATACTGTTCAATCTCTTTCCAAGAACTTCTAGGCGTTGCACCTGGGTGTTGTTTAGCATTGCGCTGGTGTCCCTGGAGAGTTTTGTTTGACATTGCGCTGGTGTCCCTGGAGAGTTTTGTTTGACATGGCACTAGTGTCCCTGGAGAGTTTTGAGTGGGGTGAGCTGCAGTGGTGCCTTCTGTGAGAAGGGCCCTGAGGCTGCCCCAGGCTGGACATGGCCAGCTCCAGGGGCCACCACAGGACACAGCAGAGACCATCAGCTGTTGAATGTTGCACCTCTGTAAAAAACCTTATAAAGGGGGCAAAAATGCTGGATAGAAAAAGGAGAAGGGGGAAAAGTGACAAGCGGGAGAGGGAAACAGATGTCAGAGAAGAAGGAGGAGGTGGGGGAGGAAAAGATGTTTCACGGTACCTTAGGAGGTACTGTAGCCCGAGGAGGAGCCCGCACTGGAGACCAATTTTTACCTTGAGAACAGCAGCCTGTGGGAAGAGGCCCTGGTGGAGCAAGGGAGAAGATCTGGAGGGAAGGGGTGGGAGAGAGGAACCGCTGAGTACTGAGTGCCATGCCCCTGTTTGCCCTGCGCTGCTCTGGGGCTGAGGGGGGCAGGAGTGAGATTGAGACTGGAAGGGAAGGGAGGAAGGATGTTGCTTTAATGTTTGTCTGTGTTTCTCTTGACAAAAAATTGAAGGAATTTTCATCTGTCTAATCTGTCTTGCCTGTGAAGGTAATTGGTAAGCAACATCTCTGCCTTTGTCGAGAGCCACAAGCTTTGTCATCCTATTTTCGCCCCTTTTCCTGCTGAAGAATAGTGAGCAAGCAGATAGGTGGGCTTTTGGTTGTTTGCTGAGGTTTCTCTAGCACTTTATGCTTGTGATGGGTCAAGAGGTAGATACCGGTCTACCTTCTAACAGCAAGAAAATTTAGCTGTGTATTATACCAGTTTTGCATGTTAGGCAAAAATATTCTGTGAAAAGCAATAGGAGCAGAGGGATAGTTGATTCTTTAAAAACTATACTATGAAACAGACTTGTAGTATTTTTAATTTCAATACATTTTATTTTAGCTGGAGTTGTGATTATCTGTGTTATCTCTTATCTTCCCTCCTTGCTGTGGGTAGAGAGTCCAGTGGCCAGGCAGGGCTGTGGGGACCTGGAGACAGGCACTCCTGCAGAGTCACTGGAGCAGGAGCTCATGTCCTGAGGGGCTGACACGGGCTCCAGGGCTGGGCAGGGAAGTCGTGGCTGGGGTGTCCTTGGGATCCTGACAAAGGATCTGTCTAATTGTTGGTATTTGTGACAAAAGACTTATGGTGGTGAAAAAATAAATTCTACAGTGAAGTTTGACTGACTTCAGTGAACTTATGGAGGCATTAACCCTACAAGTGTCTCTTTGCATGGTTTGATCTTTGATTTTAAGAGGTATTCCTCTTAAATTTGTTATCAAGCTGGGTGAGGCATTAGGGGAGTTTGTAACATGGAACAGATGGCTGTTTCTTTGGAGGAAGCTAGTCTGAGAATTGAAACCCAGTCTAATTAAGCAGTTGACAGGTTGACTCTCTCATCTTTTCTGAGCAGTCTGCAGCAAAATTAAAAATGAGAATCCTGGAAATAGTTAATTAAAAGCATAATTTTGGCCATGCAAGTTTCTTCATTGGACTGAATGGGATTTCCCCAGTGGTCAGTCACCTGTGCTGAAGGGTTTCCAGAGTTTGCATCTTTCATCTGTGAAGATCTATAGTAAGGTTTTTCAAGCGCAGCATGTTAAACGTCAGGGAGTGTAATTTTTGTTAATTTTGTGGTATTGAAAGCCCTAAATCTGCAGTACTTAGAAATACATAAACAATTTCTTCACCCCCACAAACTTCAGCAGTCTAAGCCTGTTGTTAAGTACTCAGCTGTTGAGGTTCTACCCTTAATTCCCTCCTACTGCTAGATCCTGGATGTGCAGGTTCCTCAAAGGCATCCTTGTTTTTAGCAGGACTTTTAGAGTCACCGGGACCGGTGAGTTATCTAACCTCTGCATATTTCAAAGGAGGATATTTTCAATTACTCGAGGTGTTTATAATACCCAACAGGTGCCTCTATGCATTCTGAGCTCAGTGAAAAGTTTGAAATGAGACAAAACCCAATTAATTTTAAGTATTTTGTGGAGCTCTGATTTTGAAACATACCTGAAAATGTTTGTTGAGGCAGAATAAATGTTGCTACGTGTTTGGGCAAGGGAAGGCAGTTTGCTCATAGCAGGAAGTAGTTACAGCATAGAAAGAGGATGAAAAGCACATGAACTTGTCTTTTCTGTTCCTCTTTGCGTTTGAAAAGCCCAGGTGTATCCATTAAAATACATCAGGTTTTATATTCCTCATTTTGAAATCCACGAACTTAAAGTAGTGGTACTTGAACCTTTTGCTCCTACTTTCACTCCTAGAAATACATTTTGGAAGGACCATGTACTTGTAGCTCTTTCTCCTTCATGTTGCTGAAAACAGAATGACAGCAACTTAACATTTTCCATCTACACAAGGAAACTTCAGAATTTCTCCCTCTCATATTATGAACGATTGCCATGAGAAAAGTGGGGGTTGAGGTTTGCTGAATTATAAAATGCAGCTGTTAGATCTTGTATGTAGTGGATCAAAAAAGCCATTTCTCATTATTCTGTGCTTTCCTAGACATATTTTGGTGCAGCTGAAATGTGCTATTACTATAAGAAGTATTGAGAAAGTCATAGGTTTTCTGTCCTCTGGAAGTATGGGCAAAATAAAAATGAAGCATTAAAATTAGTTTGTGGTGGTATATATTCAAGTCTCTGTAAAGGTTTTGTTTTGAATTGGTGCATTTCAAATTGTCTCTGAGAATGGAAAGACATTTTAAAATGTGGCTTCTATTTATCTGGGCTCGTTTCTTTTATTAAATGTTGCTTAACACTGTAATTCATAGTTTGTTGATATAACACTTTAAAGTGTTCTGCAGTGCTTTCCACAGTTTAACAAAACAAAATGTAAGATATTGCCAAAGGACTGGTATCTGTCTCTAGAGCAAAGAGGCAAGAATTACTGCAAAGACATGCATTGTCAAAGTACCCAGCCTTCCTGGTGAAGTGCTTATATATCTGATAAAGTTCTGATACATCTGATAAAGTTCTGATACATTTCTTCATCTTACTTTTGTTTTTATAAATATCTGTGTCTTAGTCCTTATTTCTTCTAAATGGGAGATGTAGGAAATGGAACAGATGTTTGTCTAACTACTTATTGAGCTCATGGAAGAAATGTGTAAAGTGGTATTTTCATTGTTATAATGAAACTATAATTACATTTGCTTGTGAGGTTTGAATTTGGTTCTTAACAGGAGCATGTTCAACAGGCAAAAAAATATTAAATGGCATAAAACATCATGTGATATTCGAATAATGAAAAATGTATCACTTAACAGTGTTTGCATTATTCAGAGTTATACACATACAAGTGTCTGCTCTAATCCCTTGCCAGTATGTTGTCTTGGTAACCAGCTACCTGCACACCTGCTCGGCTCCTGCAAGTGAGGGAAAAGGGATGGTTATTGGCCACAAATATATTGAAATGGAATATAAAAATCCAGCAGAATATTAATATTTAATAAGGCTGTGCCTTCAAACTTCAGTGTTCTAGCTGGTCTCTAGCAGCAAGTTTTATACCTGAACAAAAAGAGATTTGACATCATTTGTGTTCTTTCTGTAAAGCAGGGAAAAGTCAAATTCTAATTCGTACCCAAAGATCCTATAACACAATGAAGAATATCAGCAGTGTGTATATTAAAAATAGTGTTATTCTAGTGAGATTCTGTTGTCTATTGAGTAGCTGTTTTGGAGTACTTAATAACTGTTGAGGAATTATTTTTCAAAACACTTCCTATTTGTTACTGAACTGAACTATCAGTTCCATACAGGTACCTGGGCCTGAGAACCAGAAATTGGTGGCAGGGGATTGGGGGGAGGAGGGCAGGTGGATAAAATGCTGTTAGGATCAGACCTGAAAATACCTTCTGCTTTGGCTGAATTTCATTGGCAGAGTTTTACCTTAACTTGAAATAATTTATCCTGCTTTATAATGACATCTTTCTACTGAAGCTGAAGAACTTAACACTGGGATTTTAAGAGCTGGAAAAGAAGGCATAAAGGCTTGTATGGGCATTGTTTTTCAACTCCAACTTCATGAATAACTGCTAGAAAAATGGGATTTTTGACTAACCAGTATTTCAGAACTGTATCTGGAAAAATCTAAAGAAAGCAAAAAGGTGAGTGAAATATCTAAAAACACGAGAATAGGTACCAAAACAGTTTTCTGGAACAGAAATGGCTAAGAATGGCTAAGAAATGTCTTCCTAATGCATGGGCAGAGTGTGCTTGAACTTGCTCTTGCAATTTGCACTTGTTGTAGTTGCAAACCTTTGCTGAGAGATATCTATCTATACATACTTATGCATAGTCACAGATGACAAGGAAAAAGTTATAATCCTGGAAAGGGCAACTACTTGATGTTAACCAGATGCATATTTAGCAGATTGTCTCCTGGGTAGGATAATGCATGTCACTAGCATTTCTTGTAGAGGATAATTCTAGCCATCCATTCATATGGTGTTATATACAGTCCTGAAAGTATCGATTTTGAATCACAAGATGGGAACACCTTGCCTTAGAAGCATGTCTCTTTGTAGTATAAAAATTGGATGTGTTTTGACTTTGTTATTTTTTTTTCAGTTCTGTTCTAAAATATTAAGCATTAGGAAATGAAAAGTTTTATGGAGTTAGACATCCAGCTTTTTTATAAAAATACAGCCTGAACTTGTATTCATCTTAAAGTGCAGAAGGGTTTGTTCTTATAGCTGTCCCAGTGCTCTTCTAAAAATGCCTTTCACCTCAGTTGTTTTTGTAATGCAGGGTCTTACATAAATTTGTGGTACAAAGAGTTGAACTGTGTGAGCTGGTAAGGTGGAGTTCAGCTTCCAAAAAAAAAGCAGGAAGTCTATTTTCTAAACTACATGTAAAATATCTTGCATTCAAAAGCTGGTTTTAGTCTTTTTGTTTCTGCTCAGGTTTCAGTAGCCTTGACAGCACGCTCGGTTCACCCACGCAGAGGAAGGCAGTTTCGTTGTCCTAATGTATAGATCCCACTGCACAAGACACATGGTGAAAACAAATGAATCACCACAGGAAGAGTTTCAAACTTTAGCTATATTTACTCCTGTGCTTACTCAGAAGTTGATCTAAGACGAATTGTGTCTTTTTTTAGAATTGTGTGTATGGATATGTGTGTAATTTATATACATACGCAAATGTAAAAATGGAGTCCTGTGGATTTCTCATTAGCTACTATTGTTATTAGCTATTAGGTTAGCTATTAGTAAAAGTCTCTAAGGGTAAATTCGATGCTATTATATTGGCAGTTCTGAAGGTTGGAGGGCATAATAATTTTATACGAGTTATGATTTTTCTTTCCTTTTGTAATTCTCTGATACTGTAGAAATGCACTTTTCCAGGTGTGCTGCTTCAGCATCAGCATGATAAGCTTGGACAAGTGAAAGGACGATTGTGATTGTGTTTTACTTTATAGGTTATGTGGTAACAAGCCCAAAGATTTTACAAATTCATATTTACACCTCAGGATGAAAGTGGTTTTACTTTCACAGCAGCGTGAACTTAATAAATTGACAACATTTTGAAATATAAATTCAAATTTTGTAGTTCAGAAGTGCGAGAAAGGATATGCTCTCTCTTTTAGACTGGTTATTCCTTCTCAGCAGTGTGGGAAGGGTGTGTGCAACACTGAACCTAGTTAAAATTACAAGTTCACTTAGGCTGCCCCCTCTGCTCAGCCCTGGTGAGACTCAGTGGGAGGGTTGTGCCTAGTGCTGTCTCACTGCAAGAGAGTGAAGGGTGTCCAGCAAAGTGTCTTGCAGAGGATCAAAGATCTCAGAGCATCTGACATACAGGGAGAGGCTGAGAGAGCTGGGAGTGTTCAGCCTGGAGAAGGGAAGCTCTGGGGGACCTTATCCATGTGTGTAATGGCCTGATGGGCAGGTGAGGAAAGACTGAGCCAGGCTCTCCTCAGTGGTGCCAGGGACAGGATGAGAGGCAATGGGAGCTAAGTGAAATAGAGGAAAATCTGTTTGAATCAGTGAAGATTTATTCTTTCAGGGTGACTGGACCAGGTTGCCTAGAGAGTGTGCGACATCTCCATCCTTGCAGATATTCAGATCCTGATTGGGTGCAGCACTGAGCAGCCTGCTGTAGTTGGCCCTGCTTTGAGTAAGAGGTTGGACCAGATGACCTCCAGAGTTCCTTCCAACATGAATGCTTTTGTTAAATAATTCAGAAAGAAATTGCTAATTGTTTATCAGTTCTGTTTACTCTTTCATCCTGACTGATGGTGGGCATTGTTAATGTAACACTGGTGTCCAGAGGCTATGTTTAAAGGCAAGCATATACATTCAACAAATGCCTTTTTCCAAATGTGTGTGGAGGGTGCACTTAAACTCTAGGGTCCTTTCATTCCTAAAAGCTGAGTGTGTGCTTGCTTCATTGCTAGGCAAGAGCTTCAGAAATCAGTCTGTCCAGCACACTGAAGTGCTCCACGTGCAGACAGCACGGCAGTGTTGCACGGGGTGACTTCAGGCACAGGTGTATGTCTAACCTTGGGAAATTCTGGTTATTATCACCAGAGGACATGATAAATTCCCATCAAACAGCACTCTGCCTATTGCTGGGTGAAGTAGGCAGGCAGAGTTTCAGAGGCTGCCAGCCCATGATGAGCACGAAGGGTTTTTTTCCTATGTTCTGTTGAACCATTTCTGCCTGTATCTGTAATTAAAATATGAAAGCTTTTAGAAATGTTTGTTGATAATAAACTGCAGATGTCATGAGTCAGATCAGTAGGTAAACAGTTAAATTAAAGGGTAATATTTAAGGTCTGTATTTCAGAACCAGCCTCTGTTTATGTTTCATCTTGAGCCTGTAATCAGCAGCAGCTGTGAGAGGGAATATGAACATTATTATTTTAGTGCAAAAACCCAGTTCTGAAAAAACCCTTTCATGCAGATCTGTTTCTCTGTCTCTCACAATGAGAAAATCTCATTGTGAAGACTTAATACCACTTTAGTATGCAGGATTGTCATTGACAGTGTACTATGGAAGGGAGCGATTTGCTTTAGTAAGGGTAAAGTGCTTTTCAAGCTAAAAACAACAAAAGAAATCCTAATCAACCAAACTAAAGGCATAACAGAAGTCATGGGTATAGTGTCTGAAGTGCTGCTCAGGACAGAAAGTAAGTTTTTGCTAAGATGGATGTTAGGTGTGCATCTTCAAGAGGAATGTATATTTTCACTGTGGTGCTCTTTGAAGTTCCAGTGTAAATGTAGACATGACTAGCAGCTTCAGGTGGGCATCTTTGGCAAATTAAAATTAATTTGCTTCCCACATCTCATTGCATTGTTGGGTATTCCTGTGTAGTTTTGCTCAGATTTTAAAGCACATGGTGATTTTTTTGAGCATTTTGATGGATCCCTTTCTGGACTTGTGAACATATAACCTCTAGAAGTAACTTAAGACGCATTTTGTTCCAGAAGAGGACTCCTGAAGTAATGCATAATGGGGGAAAGTGTATGGGTATTATTTTGGCTTCTTGTTAGACCTTTGGCCTTCAGCTGTTTCAGAAACATGAGGAGGTACTAGTGATTATTCATAGGTTCTGTATGTACTGTGTAGGGACGGCTTTACCTGTAAAGCAATTGTTAACCGTGTTGTGACACAGAGCCTTTCTGAAACAGCTAAATCTAAACTACTTTGCTTAAATACATTTTAATCCACGTGATAATACTTGTATTAATCAAAATTCCAAAGATGAAATTTCGTGGCTGTGCATGGAAAACTGAGATTTGGGAAGGAGTGGAGCAGTCTGTACGCAGTAATTTTGGTCAGTAGCTGCAGACAGTGATGTAGCTGTAAAGGTCAGGTTCAACAGAGCTGCCTTTATACTAATTTCCTATTGAAGTAATTGGTGTAAAGGAAGTAAGATTAGCTTCAACCTTCATTTGATGTCAACAGCATACTTAAGCACATATTTATGTTTCTTCCTGTTACCAAAATTTTAGCAAGATAGGTGATAACCACCAAATTAGAGCAATTTTCATTGGTGTCTGTGCATCGGCTGATTGCTGCACTGGGACAGGGTGTTGGAGCGACACATCTCATTAGCTGTGCAGCTGTCCTCTGCTCCCTTCTGACTGAATGCTGCTCTGGTTTTGGGATCTACCACCCAACAGCTGACAGCCAAGGGTGAGGCTGGTTTGGATGTTATTAATCTGCTAATCTAATGGATGCATCTGATATGATGGCCTTATTTCCTCTCTATTTCCAGTTACTTAAATTTGACATTACTGCCTGAAGAATGTTTATTTTTTTTAAGGAGAAATGCTTTTGAAAAAGATCAATTTTTTTCCAAAGATGAGATCACGAGTGAAAATAGCACTGCCGCTATTTTGCTGCCGATTGTACTGATAAGGTTTCTGTCTTTTCTTTGGTCATCACTGTGGAAAATTTGTTAGGATTAAAAATGAAATGATAAGTACAATCTGTAAAAGAAAAAAAAAAAAGATGGTTATGAGTTTGTGTGAGTCCATGAGGAAAGTCTGAGTGAAATGTTGAAGGTGAAAATGTTTTAATACTGCTGATTCTAGATTGTCTTTGATTTGATTTTGAGACCGAGCTAGCCTTCGATTTTAATGCTGTATCTTGAAACTGCATAACACAGGTGAAGCCTTTATGAGCTGGTCTATTTATTTTACTGTAGTTATATTCTTCTCTGCATTACTTTTCTCTCCATGTCTGCTGGGAAAATGGTTGGTATAAATCACTGGTCATGTGATGGGAGCAAAAATGGTACTTTCAAAGGAAATTTAAATGTTTTGAAAAGGCCATCATTTGTGGAAACTGCGTGCCTTTAGCCACAGGGATATACTTAGTTATAAATGTTAGTTATACTCAGTTATAAATGTTGGTTATATTGATCAGAATTAGTACTTTTATGGGATATGCAGTCTTTATTAGCAGGCCTTGAAAAAGTATGAAACAACCTCCCCCCTTCCAGATTAGCATATAGTTAAAATCTAATTAAGGCAGTACCCATTATACAGGGTTATAATTTACAATTTAAAACAATTGCCTTGTAAAACAACTAAATATGCATTAAAAGAAACAAAAAACCTTAGCAATTCATGACCTTTTAAAATCGGAGTAATCAATCCAGGCTTGTTTTCTGCTGTAATGAATCCTGGCACTTCAAGTTTAAATGCCAAATGGTGTTTCTTTTCTCTCCTGTGGATCTGAGGACATTTGTTGCAGAAGTTAAGCAGAATGACAGCTGGCTTTGTCTGACGGTCAGAGCTCTTGACTATCCTGTTTTTACTTTTCCTCCATGAGAAGTTGTTAATGGAAATTCACTTGGCTGCAGGGTAGAGTTAATTTGTCACAAGTATTGAGTTGATGTAACAGCAATGGAAGGCAGTAGAACAATAGGGAGGGATTTTTTGTATGTGGGCTCTTTTTGACTTGGTGATGTCAAACATTTTCCAATAAAGAAGTTCTGTCTTGTTGCACTGAAATTTTAAGTAATTGTGCTATGTTTGAAAAAGCATGTTCATGGCTATATATTTGAACAAAGAGAAAATTTGAGATTTTTTTAACCTTATGTTTCTGTATTGCACAGTCAAATATTTCAATGCTATTGAAAATAGTTTTGCTTATGAAACAGCGTATCGTAAGATCTACTACTAATAAGGTAATATTCTGAGAATAAATACCAAACTTACTTGGGTTTTCAGTTGAATTCCAGATAGAAAATGTGATTTTCTTTTTCAGGATGTAAATTACCCAGGTTTCACTCTTAAGGTGCTTTTTTCTCAATTTGAGTAGGCTGATGCTATGGTCAAAATGCCCTTGTGATTGTTTGCAGTTGGCACTGCACCTTTGGGGATCTCAGCATAAGGAGGCAGCAAAAGGACAAAAGAACAATAAATTTTACTTCAGAATGGCGTAAGACAAAACAAATTATGTAGTTTGATACTGGCTTGCATGTGTGTAGAATTCCAATTCACTATACACTTCAATTAGAAAAGAAGATCTTTCTTTTCAAGAAGTATCTCAAAGAGCAAGATGTTTAGAAAATACTTCTACCACCAGAGTAACCTTTACAGGTTTTGGTAGCACATGAAATATTCCCCTAACTTTGCTTTTATTTTTTGCTTCTTATAATCTGTGTTCTTGATGTTAATTCTGCAAGACAGAACCAGAAGCTGACATGCCTTCCCACAGCTTGATATAAATCTCCTCTGATACAAAACGAGTTGAGCTGCAGTGAACTTAAATGCTAATGCTGAAGAAAGCAGGCAACCTGCTGTTTAGTATCAGAAAGTTTTAAATTTGGCTTACTCCCACATCTTCCTTGTTCCACTATAAGTTAAAATGGCACTTCACCATGGCTAATGACTAAAAGCTCTTCCTATTTGCAAACTAAGAAGTTGTGTGATTAAAAGAGTCACTAATAACAAGCATTGCACTAAGTCAGTGTCTGTACTGTAGTGCAGGCTTCAGTCAGCTAATCAATAATCCCAGTCCTACCTGACGATGTAAAAATTATCAAATAGGTTTGACTGTATGGATGTGACATTCTGTCTTTAGGAGAAACTATATTTTTCTCAGGGTCATAACCTGTATACTGACAGAATGTATTCTATCTACAATACTGCATATTTTATTACATAATTATTTTCTATAAAACATACTATTCTCTTCATGAATTGCTTTTAAAATAATGGCCTTTCATTGATAAGGCATCATGGCTTCCTACCTTTCTCCACTATATGAACTTTCATGCAACAAACAGAATGAAGTAAATAAAAATGAGTCTTTCATTTAAGCCTTTTAGAGGCTTAAATGGTCTATGTTGCTCTCTTTTACATATAATCAGCAGAAGAAAATTTTGATGTCTACCTTTCTGCTACAAATCTGATCCCACTGAGTACTTTGTTTCTTAAACTTTGCAGGATGTAGCTATTGGCTAAGTGTGGGAGGATGCATGAGAAATGTTTCTTAGGTGGGGCAGGTGTAGCTCATCCACAGTGGGCTGCCCTGTGCCCCTTCCATCTGTGGAATGAGGGGAGGTGATCCGGATCTGTCTGAAAAGGAACTGAAAGAAAATGCTGAAATCAGGCAGTGGATCTGCTGAGGGTCACACCTTGTAAGGGAGAAGATGAAGGGCTGAGGAAACATGGAGCTCTGCCTTGTAGCCAGTGGGCTGTTTTGCAGTTCCTGGTTTGAAGTGGTCATTTCTTGTTTTACTGCACGAAGCAGGTATAGTCTAACCCTAAAAAAATATTGCCTGCTTGCATGCCCTTAGTTTTATTATTTTGTCTTTATCATTTGAGATACTAATTCTTCAGTAAGACTGAAGTAATTAGGTCTTAATTCTTCCATCCCTTCTTCCCCACAGGAAATTTTTCACCCACTATTTCTAAATCCCATTGTTTAGAGCTCAAAAATGTATGTGGAGTTGTGTGTTGGGTGAAGCCCATCACGAGATGGTCACATGCTTGAAGGTAATGCGCTCAAATCTAACTCTGAGCAGGATGAAGAAGGTCCATCTCTTGCAAGAAAGAGGCTCTTTAAACGCCTTGAGAATTTTGTGGTGTGCTTCTTATTTCATTTGGAAGAGTTACTTATAGCCATGGGCTAAACTGGTTGCAAGGCTGATTTATTTATATTTCTGTTATTCATCTGATAGGGCACTAATTTTGTATTAAAATTAAATCCTTGGTTTACATCGGGAGATTGAGAAATGAAAAGTTTTGAAAGTATAATGAGAATCTCCTAGGCTGTTCCTTTTTTTCTACTTTTTTAGATATTAAATTAGTGAGCTGTATTGACTGCTGATTTTTTACAATTATTTTGATTATTGCTGAGGTTATAGTTCTCTGAAGGTAACCCTACATCATGTATAGATGTGATTTTAGCTAAGGTTTTCTGATATGTTGGTAGTTGGCTCCTAGCAAAAGTCACACCTTGGTTTTTATTTTAATCACAGAATCACAGAATCAGGTGGATTGGAGGGGATCCACAACGATCATTGAATCCAATTCCTGGCCCTGCCCAGGACCCTGCCCAGGAGTCACATCATGTGCCCAAGAGTAGCTGCCATTCTGAAGAATTACAGAAAGGGTAAGAGAAAGTTTCTCAGTCAAAATCTCAGTAAAGCATCCTATTCTGTGATTGACAACTTCTTGGAAATAAGAAGGAAAAGTGTTTACATGTCTTTTCATGTTGTGTATATTAGTGTATTGCTATAAATTTTTTAAACCAAGGTGAGTTTTATTATTGAAATTTTAAACGTTTAAGTATACTATACATACAGACAGTGTCTTGGGGCATTGGCATCAATGTTTAAACAAATTATGGTAGCTACTGTGGTTTAATAAATTGATTTGAACAAATTGGTTTGTTTGGACTTTGTGGACCTTATTTCAGCATGAGGGACAATGCAGTGCAGCTTCATATTATGTTGCAAGCACTGGAAACAGTTTCAAGAAACTGCAGGGAGGATGTGATGAACAGCAAAAAGATTTAAAGAAAAATATCTGTGAAGTTTTCTAATTGCAGATGTAAGGGTTTCGCTAATCATTCTGCACAGATTACTAGATTGGATGGCTGCAATGGAGCCATAGTCTATTTTCATTTCCTCTTTGATGTTATCTGCAAAATGGGAGATACAGCAAACTTTTTGTTTTGTTAATAAATAATGTTTGTGTTCTTTCTCTGGCAAGGTTCCATACTAGTTGCTAATGTGCCAATTTAGCTATTTTAAAATAGTTTTCCTTATGTTGGAAATGATGGATATGTGATGCATTTGAATATTCAAACGGTGGTATTTTCCTTCTATTTATAACCTTTCTTTGGTCATTGGATCCTTGATCTGAATATATTTATTTATTTTTGAGGTGTTTGTAAAGAACACCTCCAGAGATTGTTAACATTTGTCAGCTCTTCGAATGACAGCTCCAGTCACTATAGAAGACAAGTAATTTTCCTCTTGAAGAATAGGGATGCTAATCTCCACCTACAGTAACATGTTTTGAGAAACATAATGCACTAAGAAAATGTACCAATTACCTGGCTGAAAATTGCTTCCCTTCTGCAAGATAGACAATCATAACATTTTTGGGCTTTTTTTTTTTTTTTTTTTTTTTAATAGTTTCATAACATAACTCCCTCATCTACAAAGTTGGAAACACGAAGTTTTAGAGCAGACTAGTATTCTACCAGCTATTGGAGCAGCCTTGTACTGTGGCATGACATTTCAGATTTCGCCCTTGGTTCTGACTCTTGTCCAGGCTCTGTAGCTGGAAAACAAATAGAATCTGATTTATTAAGAGGATGAATAAGTAATGAGCCACTATGGCACATGTATGCTCCCGTGTGTTTTGCTTGCACAGCTGAAAGGTGATTCTTACAGTATGTCCAGGATGGAAAGTTATTTTCTAGGTGTAGTTTCTTAACTGGCTTTCAGAAGCACATTACTGATTTTTTACCTGCAAGTAATGTAGATGTTGTAGGTGGAAATTAAATGCATGTGCATGGATGATTGTATATCTCAATATAAACAGTGGCATATACTAAGCTGAAAGAGTAAGGAAAATAGCAATTATATTAATGAAGTTGCTTAATTGCATATAATGAAATTTTTAATTTACTGCAACCTATTGAAACTATCACTGACCTAATAAAGATTATATCCTTTTACTTGTATTGTTTTCTATTTAAATCAGCAGGAATATATTAAAGCAAACTGCTTAATTGTTGAGAAATTAGATTATTTGAGATGTAGAAGGAAAACAAAAAGATAGTAATATAAAAATTGCCTCTATTTAATAAGCAGTTAGACAAAACTCTTTTAAAAGATGTTTTGTGCCACAGGCTTATGACATTAGCAAATGAGTCATATCAAGTCACTTTACTTGAAAAGATTTCTAATATTTCAGCTGCAAGCCATTTGCAGTTATATCTTCTGAAAATAAAGAGCTCTGTTCATTCCCAGTGTCATGGGACTCCAGTGGGGCAGAAAGACAAATGGCCTTTAAGGGCAAGGAGGACTAAAGGAGAAAAAAGTCTTAAATACAACTCATTCTGAAGATCTGTTCTTAACCTAAGACAGTGGATTTTTGTTGAGGCACTAAATGTAAACAGGATGGCTGGAGTTGTGTCTGGCCCCTTTCTGCTCAATATCCCATCCCATCCCACCTCTGTGCTTTCCTGGTGCTCAGACCCACCTGTGAAAAATGTTCCTCCTTCCACTGCTGCTGTCACTTTCCTGTCCCTGTCTCTCCCTCTCTTTGTGACACCTCACTCCCTCAGCAGCACAGGTGTTCGCTGCTGCTGCCCTCTGCGAGGGAATTGGCAAAAGGAATTGCAGAGGTGGAAGGAGATCAGAAAAGTTTCGGATGAAGTTCAAGTCTTGCGCAGAGCTGCCAGAACAACAGGTTTCTGGTAGGATGTAACAGAGGCAATTAGGAAAAAAGTCATGCTAGCAGAAAGGCTGGAACATCTGTTCAATGATTTAGAAAAAGTTTAATGTTCGACTTCGCTAATGGCACTAAAACTTACTATCATTAATGTGAATGACAGAGTGACTCACTCTGATGTCTGATGACTTTGGAGAGGGATGTTTCCAGCTGGAGCTCTGCAACTGTTGCATTTGAAGTCACAGCACTTTGCTGGAGAATTCCAGCACAACAAAAGCGATTTTGAGGTGTATTATTATGCGTGTTTTCGGCATCTGACTAATCCAGTCCTGTTTTTTGTTACTGGACCTGGTTATTGCCTGTATTGGTACTGTGTGTTGGTGCTTAACTCCATCATAAGAACTGAAACATCTCAAATGTTAAAGTTTTATTTAAATCCTCTTGTACATAGGGAAACACACAGCCTAAGTAAAGACTTCGTGTAAGGAGGATTGCAGTATTAAATGTAAGCCTGGCAATCCAATTAACTGCTTAACAATTTGAATATTTTTTTTTTGCAAAAACACTCTGGTTTTTCTGGTTTGGTTTTTTTTCCCCCCTCTGAGCGATTTTCATCATCCCTCTCTTACTTTCAAGCTAGTTGTATCTTTGGAAAAGTAATAAAAGCTTATTTCCTTTGTAACTTGGTTTGTATACTCATGGCTGTCACATTAATCTGGTGTTAGTATTAGATTTTAATAAAAGGCTACATAGTAAGAAGAAAGAGCCTTGCTGATATTATAGCATATTTCATCTAATTTAATTTTTTATTTTTAATATTTATGCTTTTGGTATATTGTGAGTGATATTGGACTTTGCCAAATATCTTTTATAATAAACCAACCAAACAAAACCCCAAATACAGGAGTTATGTTGAGGCAATACTAAGGTAGCGACAAAAGAAAAAACTCTGAAAGGGTAGAAATCTGCAAAGAGCTCATCTTTAACCTGGCTTTGAGACTGAGGGAAAGGAAGAGAACATTAACAGTGAAGTAATGTTTCTTATTAGCAATTGCATTTTCCATTAACAGTTCCAATGAAGTTTTGTGTGTTTTATGGAGTTAACATAAAACAGCATTTGAGAATGGATTGTGGGGGCGTGGGTGTTAGAATCCCCTTGGAAGGTTTATACAGGGCATGTTTGTATAATTAATTACTACAGGTGGGCTAGAGGCAATCCAATGGCCTTCCACGTCCTGGTAAACAAATTAATCAGTTCAGGTTGCTTCCCACCTATGGGGCTAATGTTTGGCTGGTCTCATGTTTAAGATGACAGGTACGTCTTGTTGGGTGAGGCAGTAATGGAAAAGAATATGGCTGAGATAGTGCTGCTTCAAGCAAACAAGAAATTCACATATGCCCTGCTGTTGTGGGCAAAAAGAGTTTGCCTATTAGTAATTTCTAAAACTTACTGTCATTGCTTTTTTTATCCATAATGTAATTTGTCATACCTTTTTTCTAAATTACAACATTATGGTTTCAATGAGAACAAGGGGAACTCTTCCTCCTTTCCCAAAGAACTGTTAGAAGCAGTATCTTCATATGTAAACTTGATTTAATATTGCTTATTGGGGAAGGAGAGAAAGGGAAAAACAAAAAGAATTTGGTTTTCTGTAGAATTTCCTGTGCCCATCAGTTTACAAATTTTCTAAACCCTGCCAGTACTGGCTGTTCAAATTTAATATGGCTCCTGAAGATCCATTTTTTTAACACCACTGCTTATACTAGCCACCCCAAATTCCACTGAAGCCTTTTTTTTCCAGTACAGGACTTCTAGAAATTGAGAGGTGATTGATATTTAGCTGATATTTCTGATGAGTTAAAGATATTAGCTGAACTTAGGCCGTGTGTAGAGCAATATGCTGGTGATACCCAAACAACAAAATAACAAGCTCTAATTTTCTTTCCTTTTATCTTTTTCTGACAACAAGAAAGAAGGCTCATGGTTTAGTTTTTCCAACATGCTTTTGTAAGACTTAAAATCCGAGTACAATTGAATATATTCTTGAGAGAGATTTATTTTAGAGTAATGTTTTCACTTTTGGAGGTCTCAATACTCTTTGCAAAATAACTACTGCTAATCTGTTCCAGTTTCAATGAAAAATATTTCTAGTTGCTTACATTTGAGAGAGTGGACCACATGTAGTTTGTTTGGCAGAGAGCCTTAAAAGAAAAGTGCAGTTCTTGTACATCAGGGAGGAAAGAGAGGGTGAAAGTGTCACAGGTATGGTTTGTATGTGCCCTTTCTTGGAGAGGATAAACTGCTTTGGTTTGTCAGAGACAGGTCCTGCTTTGGTGGGGAGTCACTGCTGTTATAGCCAAGTTTCACACTTGCATTGTCTGTTGGTCTTTTTGTTTCTGTTTTTGTTAAAATTTGGTTTGGTGGATGAGCCGGAATGATACTGATTGGGACACTTTGAGTTAGTGATTGTCGGGGTGGGAATGTGGCTTTTATCTCTTCTGGAAAACTTGATATGAGAGTCAATGTAGTGTTGTAAGAAATGGCATAATGATGTTAAAATATATATCTTTGGTAACCTCAGGACATATTGATATCTACTTCATGATTGCTGTGCTAATGGGGGAGAGGAGAGAAAAAAAGCATCAGTCTGCTGCCCATCTTAAATTTCTAAATGCCATGCAAGAAGTAGAGAGGAAGAGCTGTCAAAGTTACATGCTATAAAAAATCTGGTGAAGTGATTCAGAGGCTTGAATATTTATATTGCCTTATTAACAGGAGTGACATTGGTTTGTCAAGGTTGTACATGCTCTGAGGTCCAGACTGCTGCTTAATTTGAGCGTGGAAATCTATGGGTAATCATTACAGGTGCGAAAGGGAATTAGTGGTGATCTCACGTAGCTAGCATGATTGCTATAAATGATGTAGGCGTAGAAAGAGAAAGAAAGATTACTGTTGTATTGGCTGATCCTGATGAATGTCATCCCGTTTAGGGAAATGGGTGAAATATTCCTGTTCAAGGAAACCTTGAATTTTCAGAGAGATGGAAAAAAGTAAGAGAATGGGAGAGGAGGATCAGAGAATTGCAGACAATTTACCTAACTTGAATTCAACTAAAGTGCTGGATCTTATAATCTTTGGCAAATACTTGCAAAAAACCCAGCCTATACAGGGCATCTTGATTGAGAGCACCTCTTTTCAAATTAGTCTAATTTAATTTTATAAAAGTGGCAGGCCTTTCAGATTCAGAGAGGCTGTAGATGAGAAGTATCTTGCCTTTACACCTGGACAGTTTAGGGTTTTTTGTTTTTGTTTTTTTTTATTTTTGCATGCTGCACTTTTAAGCAAGGAAAAGAAATACATGGTAGATGAAACAGCTACTAACCGAATCAAGGACTTTTGCAGTGTGCTACCCTTTGGAATAATTATCTGCACAAACACAAGCTGAAGAAACTCTTGCTCAGAAAAAGCTGAAGGAAAATTACAGCAACTGTGTTGGATACCACACTAAATGTGAATCCATATTGTTCTTCTGTTTAAAAATAATTTATAAATAGCATTACATTATGTTATGTATAATAGGATATTGGCAGAAGTGGTATATCATGTTTGGGGCACTGAATTTAAAGAAAAATGGGATAAACAGCAGAATCAAGAAGGTAAGAAAAACAGAGGGGAGAAAGAGCAACTACAAGGCCTTTTGAGAGCAGGAGAAGAGGTAAGTTAATTTGCACTGAGAGAGATTCAGGTTAGATGTTAGGAAATTACTTTTATGAAAGTGAGTGAGGTGGGTAACCTCACCAAATGCCTGGGGAGGGGCGTGGAGATCTCTGCTGCTGGAAGCCTCAGGGGAGTTATGTGTATGGGTGTTGCAGAAATGGCTGATCTTATCAGGGATTATATGACCTGTTGACACTTTCTTCATGTGTTGTCTTTCTTTCTGGAAAGTTTTATTTGAAGCAAATAACCCCAAACAACCCAGGGCAAAAAAAACCATCTATGAGTCAACCAAAATTTTGATAGAGCAGTATTCCTCAGTAATATGCAGCGTGGCCTTTTAATATGAGATTGCTTCTGGGATTTCTCACTCATCTGTTTACCAATTACTATCATTATTCCAATCATCTTTTCCTAGCGAAAAGCAGAACAAAAAACTACCGTACATCATGAACTTTCTTAAGGGAAATGTCAAAAATGTCATTCATTTGGGAAATTTAAATGCCGAGTCCTTTCCTTGGACTTCTCTGCAGTGTGTCATACACTGTTTTACTCTAGTCTTTCAGAAGACAATGCAACGTAAAAAAAGTGTTTGAGGTGTCAGCTTTCCCATTATCTCTATTGTTAACTGCATATTCTGTTTATAGGGACTTGCTGTAGCACAGCACGGTCCAAATATTTATTATTCAGAAAGCAGCATTTTAGCTCATTTACATGACAGGAAACATTTTAAAAAATCTTTTATGTCGATTTACTGTCAAGGCAGCAAAGCATATCACTAGTAATTTTACTGCTGTTATCTAGCTAAATATTGCAGATTTTATTTATTTATTTAAACTAGGTGCATCATGCTGGGCTGTGTACCACTATTCCTAAGAAGTTTTTTCGAGTATTTTTTCATATTCACATTTTTCCTTTGTCTGCCATTTTCAAATGAATGTGCATTAGACGATAAGTTACAAATTCAAAAATTTTAGATGGCACACAGAGTGACAAACATTTTGTGTAAAATGCATCGTTTTACCTAATCTGTTGCCTGCCTGCTTAAGGAAATGAGGCATATGCCATTGCTCCATCTCTATCTGTGCTCTAATAGCCAATGGATCTTTTTGCCAATTTAAAGCAAGATCCTAAAAATTCTGAGGTTTTAGAAGTTGCCTGAAAATAGGTGTTGACAAGGAGTAGAAACTCATGCTTATGCCCCCATCGTGAAGAAGGAAGGGAGACTTTTGCTCTTACGACCTTTATTTTCAGTATGCGCTGTTAGAAGAAGCTTGATGCCTCTCTGGGAGAAAAGGAAACAAGAGTGCTGTGTTGAGGGTCTAGGAATCAACTTGAATATATGGCGCTACATGCAGGAGTGTTTTGGGCAAGAACTGAGCAAATGCTTATCAGCTGGCCTAGGCTGACACAAGAAACCTCCATAAACCTGCTGTGGCTCTGGGCAAGTTGGGTGGATGTGGGCTGTTACAGTGACAGATGTCAGGAGTGTGAAGGGAAACTGAGGTTTGTGAGGGATGTGGGAGACACCAGGCTGGTTAGTTTAGCTGCTCAAAGAACAGTTACTTTAAGGTCCTTTACTTGTTCTTCTGTTCCTGAAACTGTTCCTCCTGCTGACTGAAATTCAGTCACAGATGACCAGACATGGACTGCGAATTAATCTGTACCATTTATAATATTCTGATTATTCTTTGGCTGTACTGAAGAAACTTCTATAATACAGTACAGAACATTTTGTGCTCTGCATTCCATTTCCCTTCTGAAATTGTTCCAGGCTACTATGGCACTTCTGTGCACCTTTTTTTTTTTTTTTACCCTTTCCTTTAAGAAATGTTAGTAATCGGTCGCTCTTCCATAGCAAGCATTGAAGAACACCTGGAGGGGCAGGAGGGCAGGGGAAAGGTTAAGGTAAATGTTTGCAATCACTTCACTGAGGGAAAAGTTCAGCCTCACACATCCACAGAAAAAATTAAAACAAGAAATAAGGCATAACACATTATTATCTGTATCCAACACTTGGTATTAAGCAGATTGCTTATCTGACCTCACTGGCTAGCTGTCATGGGATGAGTGGAAGCTCCAGACAGGCCCTGCTTTAGCCTCAGAACTCGTACACACTTTAAATTGAAGGAATCACTCTGCAAGTTCTAATGATGGCAAATCAGATCTATTTATAAAAGTGACTATTAAACAGACAAGAGATAAGAGATGAAAGATCTTAATCAGAATTGCTTACTACAGAGTATAAAATGAAAGAACTAACTGTAGATTACAATATGACATAGAACAGTAGACTATATCAAGGTTCCTATATTAAAGCTAGCAAAAGAAATAGTATTGATTAGGAGTTGAATGTAACTTACCACCAAAACGATGTACACAGATTCCTTCACTTAACCCCTTGGGACTAAGAGGAAAGCAGGTGTCTCTGCTCAAGGGAGAAACTGCACAAGTTTCCAGGAAAACGTTTGGAAGATTTCTGCTTTGTGAAAGTTTGGTGTAGCTTTTATAGTTTGTAAAGTGAGGAGTTTGTAGAGTCTGGTGTTACCCCATTCGCTTTAAGTCTTGTTGCCTCACCTGTGAGTTTACATTTTTGTTTCCTCTAAACAAAAGAGTTGACTTTTTTACCTTTAGGAATAGAAAACAAGGAGTAAAACAGAATGCTACTGTAACAAATTCCTGAATAATGTAACTCATCTAGAAAGTGTTATACCTTCTGAATAATACCAGAAAACCATAAAATCATTGTTTGAGAAAGCTCTGAAAGTCTGGAGGGCTGGAGATGTGATCTTCCTTCCACAGGAATAACCCTGTTCTTTCATCCACTTACGGTGAATTACTTGCCATATGCTCTGACTCACTTTCAGGTGTTCTCACCTGAAGGTGAATAGTGTTTCTGTTGCTCTTCATAGTGCAAACTGCCACAAAAGCATCTCTCCTGCAAAATGCATAATTCATACTTTAGATCCCATGATTTACATAAAACGAAGTCAAGGACCCAAATAATTTGTCTTGAAGATATGTGCTCTCTAAACAAATATAGGACTGTGAATAAGATTATTAGCTATCCAGGTGATGGGTATCCATGAACCCTTGAGCTCTTGAAACCCTTGCTTGTTGGATGACATAAACCCACATTATCTCCTTTCCACAATGCTGATCTATATGTTGGTAACAGAAGATATCATATAGTTGATCAGTAGTTCACATATTAAAGGTAATTCACAGAAATTTTTTTGATTGTTCAGGAATCTCATAGAATATGATAGCATTCTTTCTGTTCAACTTTCCAAATCACTGCTTTGAAACTTCACAACAAAATGGAAATCAGTGCGACAACTGAAGTTTCATCTTTTATTCTGCCACAGACCCTGCTGGTACTGCCATGAGGTTAATGAAATTGTATAACCACAGAAGCCAAACACTAGATAAACATTATTGTTTTTATGCTGGGAGGATATGACCTCTGTTTACCTTCTCGTCAAAATATCCGTGAAATCTATTTCCTGTGGCCATCATTCAGAATTGCTGAGACCCAGAGTCCTCAAAGAATATGAGAAGGCAGTAATCCAGTCATATAGGAATTCTGATTCATTGAACTCTGCCAGCCTGAAGAGAGTATGATAAAATGAGGATTTTTATTGTTTCACTGTGTTCCAGTGTGAACCACTAAGCCTCAGTCAGATAGTTTCTCTTGTGCTTCTTTAATGTTTTCTTCACTTCTAGAAGAAATTTTTTCTACAAAATGCTCATTCTGGGTCTCTGGTATGAATTTGTTCCTGGAGAAGCCTTTCTTTCTTTGTCAAGTATTGAGGAGCCACAGGATATTAGCTGCCTATGTAAGCTTCAGTGGTGTGAATATCCACCCACTCTGGAAACCTGAAAAAACTTTGTTTTTCAAGATGGCATTGTTACAAAAATCATCTTTTTTGCCTTTTCTCTTTTTTTGTGTGCACCTGAGTAATATCTGTTAATATGCTTATATTTTGAAGTAGTATCTGTGCAGTATCAGCACAGTCCTACTATAGTATCAGAGTGACACTAGGAGTAGAAGTACTGTTAATTATTTTCTATGATATGGTACTGAGAAATACTGGTTAACACATGCAGCTGAATGAGGTTTGTTCCAGATAGGTTATTGCAGGCAGGAGTTAATGCAAAAAGCATTTGTAAAAGAGAGGTTCTGGGCATGTTGGCAAAGTTGCTGCTTAGATTTAGTTGCTCCAACATACGTGTAATAAAGGCTGTGGTTGTTTGAAATCTCTGTCAAGATCTGTTGAGTAAGATCATGAATGATTCTTAATGAATTATTTTTAATGCTTTAACTGTCTGATAACCCAGTATTAAGCTGGAAGAACCTTTCAGAAATTTAGCTCAGATTAAATAGTAGAAAAGCTGTTACATGGAAGGGAAACTTGAAGTCAGCAGCTAAATAAATCATTGGAAAGAGCATTCTTGGCTTTATCGATATGCTGTACTCAGGGAATTTATTATGTGAGCAGTAACAATTTCCTATACAAGCCCAGAGGAACCATGATTGTGGAGGAGGCCTCATCTTTGTTTCCAGCTGTATGAAAAATCAGCAGAAGAAAGCATTTTGGACAGACATAAGAAGCCCAAAGTGAAATGATATAGATCCCACAGGGAATTAGTCCCATGATAGTCGTGTAAAGCCGAAGAATAAATCTGCTCTGTCAGTAGTGAAACACAGCTGAACCAAAAGAATAGTTCATGCAGCAAATTGACACCATAGTCATGAGCACAAGGCTGTCTTAAGGCATCCAGCCTGGAGCACAACTTGAATAGACCCTGCTGTCTCACTTTGAGTAAGCTCATAGCAAGCCTGAAGGCTATTTGCTTGGAGATCTAAGTGTACTTCAGCATTGTCTGGTTTTGCTGTATTTCAAGTTATTGGCCTGACCTGTAATCCTCAGTTGGCCTGTCATTCAGCATTTGAAATACCTGAATACTTAGTTCAGATTCATCTGGGGTGATAACTTTGATCCTAGATCAAAGATACAAGCACAAAACTGTTTTCATTAAAATGTTGTGGTGTATTTCAGAGATAGGAAAGTAGAGTTTTTCCAACTTGCCTGATTTTGTCAGATTGTAGAAGAAAAGTCTTGAAAGTTAATGCTCTTTCCCCAGACTGCTGTTTACCAGTGCTAAAAATTGTTCAAATCCAACTTTCTTTGAACATATCCTAAGGGATGGAGCTGGGGAAAGGCTATCTTACTTAATGTCTAATTAAAATCTTGTAGTTTTTTTAAGCTCTGTCTTTTGCTGCAGTAGAAAACTCCCAAAGTTTCTAAATTCTGAAGTTTGCAAGCAAAAGTTGAACAAATTTCTGGGACCCTGACTTGAGTGACTAAGTTTCTATGAAGAGGGAATTTTTTTCCCTCTGCTTCCTGAATAAATCAGTCAGTACAAATTGTTAGGTGGTTATATGTGGGGTGGGGGTTTTTTGTTGTTGTTTTTGTTGTCTTCGTGTGTGCTGTGGATTTTGGTCTGTTTTGGTTTTGTTTTTTTTGTTTCTTTTGTTTTTTTTTCCTCAGGATCCTGCTTCTTTTGAAAATGAATAGTATTTTCCTTGGCATACAATACTTGGGCTTATGAGAGAAATTTTAATGCCAATATTCTTTATTAGAAAAAAGACTCATGAAGTCCCAGAAATAAGGTATCCTGTGTGGAATACTGTACATCCCAGGTTAATGTCAGCCTCTGTTGAATATGTGAATGTCACTAAGTTGTCAAATCAATGGCTCATGAGAGTGTGGTACTGAATCATTGTTGTCAGCACAAGGGAGGCTCAGTATTGTACCTTAGGAACTAGAAGACTGTTACTCCTATAAAAATGAAGTGATTTTAGCTATGGAGTTGGTAGAAGAGGACTATGGCTTTGGTTTGGTGTTTATAGCTTCCAATGCACTCTGTTGGTGTAGAATTTAATGGAAAGAGTGCCTCCAGTGCAAAGAAAGCCATGGTCTTCACTGGAAGCCAGAAGGTAAGACTTGAGAATGACTGCTCCATACCTGCCTTATTTCTTATGTTCCCTCTTCAAGGATGACCTATTTTCTGCTCGATTAGATGGCCTCTTGATCTGACCCAGAACAGAAAGTTGCCTGGATGATGTTTGGGAGGCTCATCGTTTGTGCTGGGTCTGCTCTCTTGACAGAACCTGGTCTGGAATGTTGGTTCTCAAAGGTGTAGGACCCTGACAAATTACATCACTGCTGCTGCTTTTCCTGGTCAGCAGCAATGGTGACCAGGTTGGAATTCCAGCCCTTGTCACTTTGGTCCCTTGGAATACATGGCCGCTGAGCTGGTTATTGATCTCTGTAACACTCAGCTCAGTCATACCACTGGGACCTTGTTGGTCTGACTTTAGGATATCACCATTTTTATTGTTCCACTTGCTAAGGATGAAGCTCTGAGTCAGAGAGAAGCGTTCTCTCAGCCTCAGGTAGGGTCACCTTTATCGCTGTGCTCAGGTTGCAGGATCTGTGCATCCAGAAGCTGACTTGGGGTGTCCTTGGTAGCTGTGCCTCTTGGAATTCACAATTTTCCACCTCAGGGGTGCAGGGATAACCACAGAGACTCACCAGCAATTTCTCACATTCGAGATTGGATAGCATGGGAAAATATTGGAAGAAATTGAATTCAAAACAGGAGCAAGACAAATGTCTCCCCTTTTGATACAGTTTCATCAAAGAAGCAGTAAAAGTCAGTGGACTTTACCTCAGGAAATTGGTTCAAAACGCTTGTCTTCAAGTGTAATATGTAATACTCAGGCTGTAGCAGAGACCCACCATCTGCATGAGGTTTTCTCCTGGAGCAGAGGGTCCCTTATCACACTGAAGTTGTTATTCCTGGGTTCAGTTTCAGTTTGATTGGTTTTTAAACTGACTTTCAGGTTGGGGTTTTTTTCTGCTTTTTTTTTCCTGCTTTTTTTCTTATTTTAGGGGTCATGCATCTATAATTCAGTGGATATTTGTTTGAATCTTGTTGTGTTTGCCAGTTATTGTGCAAAAGAGAATGCATGACACTGAGCATGAGGGCAGAATTTTTCATTAACGTTTTAAGTCCAGTGAACCTCTCTGGATAATCCGTCTCCTTCCTGACTTTGTGGGGGGAAAAAAATAAGTGTGCTTTCAGTGGTATCAGTAGAAATATTTTAAAATTTAGATGAAGAACAGTTGAAACTTATTCTCGTTTAGGTCTGTGCTTATTCTGCTTTGTCTTCTGTAACTAAAAGAATCTTTAAGGTTTCCCTCTGTTCTTCTCTCTCCCCAACTCCTTTCTCTTTTCCTCTGAGTATTATCTGGGTAATACATGTTTTTGTTAGTTTAACTTCTGAAATGGGTTTGGCAACATTCCTTGAGCATGTAATTAAAAGAAGCCCTACAGTGGCTAGGCTTTGTGTTTCACCTTATGCAAGCAGTCTAAAAAGATCACCAGTTATCTAAAACAACTGTGAAGCAGTCCTTGGAAATCACAAGGTTACCTGAAAATATATTTGTGTTATTAAGAGTTTTAAATTGGTACATCCTCCTACTTACATGATAATGTTAACAGGAGTTGGGATTCAAGGTCAGGTTAGGTGTGGCTCTGAGCAACCTGATCTGGTTGAAGATGTCCCTGGTCATAGCAGGGGAGGCTGGACTAGATGACTTTTAAAGGTCCCTTCCAACCCAAACCATTCAAATATCCATCAGTGGATTTTCATGCTCCTCTGCATCTCAACTCTTTATTTACAGCATACCATATTTGAATAACATTTTGAAGTTATGGTAGCAAGATGCATCCTTTTCCGTTGGGTAACTTTTGGAGTAGACCGTGGCATGCAAAAATAAGGTTATAAGCAGGAATTGACAAACTCTACTAGTTGGTACCTTTTCCCCTGCTATTTGAATATTTTCATAGCACTCTCTCAAAATATTGGCTGATTATTCTTTCTCTGTAAACAAGGGCATAGATAGAACTTTATAATGCTCTTCCTTTTGTATGTAATGACACTTATAAAAATGTGCATTCAGGCAAAATATACTTGAATTTTAATTAAATTCAAAGGTTTCTGTCTTTCCCTAATAGTACTTCTTGTTAATGAGATAGATGAGTCTGCTTGGAGTCACAAATCTGTTTAGGAGCAGTGGGAAGTTTCAGACATAAAAGTAGCTCATTCTCAGTACTCAGCAGGTAACTGTACTTGTTTTTAACAACAGCTTTTCCAGAAAATTCTGCTTAACAGAGATATGAAGAAGTAGAAAAAGAAGCATTGTTGGAACGTATGGTAAAAGGGTAATGTGCATCCTTATCTCATCACATAATCAAACCACCTTTAGCTGTTGTCTTTCTGTAATTTCAGTAGTTCATCACGAGGGCAGTACATGCATCTTATACACCTTTGGAGTTCTCTGGTTTTTGCTGATCTGTTCTTCAAAACTATGAACATAAATGAATATCCTTCTAATGTGAGGACCATCCTCAGAGAAGAGTGCTTCACATATGATCTTAAGTTTGAACAGCTGTCTAAAATGCTTTGATCAAGCTCCATGAGTGGTAGTAGTTTTTAGAACTGTCCTTTCAGGTAATTTGGAGGTTCAAGTAAGCATTGTACTAACATGGGTTAGATTCACATTGTCCAAGATATTATTTCTGACTGTAGGAGAGTGGGAAAGTAAGCAGTCTGGCTGGAAGGTAGTTGGGTTATTGCTCCCTTGCATATGCAAGTGTTTTTGTTTATCTGTGGAGAAGAGTTTGAGCCTTTGTTTGGATACCACCACTTTCAATAAATCTTCCTTTTAAAAGAGTCTTCATTTCAGGAAATGAAGAACTGAAACCCAAAAGAAGGGGAGGAACGAGGGCCAGAGAAATACTTAAATGGCAGAATTATAAATAAGGCTTTCATGCTTTCCTTGGTGGCCCATCTCCCTGTAGAGAAACACACAGTGCATAGGAAGAGCCAAGGAGGAATACAAAGTCTGTGTGCCATCACAATACCTCTTTAGGGACACAAAAATGTGGTATGGGATGGCTCACACAAATGGTGTGCAGTAGTGGGGAAATGCAGACTCTTTTGGAAGTACCAGCTGATCAGATGAAAGAAAGGCTTGTGCTCCAATGGTGGCTTGAATTTGCAGATCCAGATTTGCTTTGGAAGGAGCAATAAGCTGGTCAAGATCAAAGCAGAGTCCAACATGAATGCCTCGCAGTGAACACCTGCTACAGACTGAGCAAAGAAAGGAATTGTCTGAAGCCTTCTTTAGAGATCTGGAGCAAGCTTGATTGAAAACATTGTTCCTTGTGAGCAACTTTGGCCTGTCAGCCTCTGCTGGATGGGGTAACATGGTGTGGCACATGTAATCAAGGAAATCTTTGGGGTGTGTTGAGGATGTTTTTCAATGCAAGTGTTGCCCCGTAAGTCACAGAAGATGATCTGCTGCTCATGACTAAAGAGGACCTGGTGATGTGTGGGAAGGTCAGTCATGACTCCAGCTTCACAACTGTGAGGTGGTGGAGTTTAAGCTTTGCAGAACACCTGTTGAAAAGGTAAACTGAGGGCTGGATTGATTAAGTGCAGAGAATAGAAGACCGAAGGGGAAGTTTGAGGCACAACTCTAGTTTGCCTTGAATTTTCTAAGAGGAGTGTATAGAAAATCTGGAGCAGGACCTCTTGGAAGTCCTTACTAAAAGGAGAAGAAAAGGCAACAAAAAGCGGCAGCAAGAGAAGTTCAGGAAGATCAGGAAGAAAATAAAAAATTATGGAGGTCCACATCAGAAAAGGCTATGGTACATCCACTTTAAAGTTGTTAAGATTTCGGTAAGACCCTCAACAAATTCATCAAGCATCTGTGTTGTCTCTTTCTGGAGTGAGGAGGCATACCTTCATGAAGTCCCTTTCAACCCAAATTTTTCAGTTCATCAACTAGTGTCCATCTCAGAATTATTATTTTGGGGTTTGGGTTTCAGTTTTTTTGGTCCTTTCTGTTTCTTTTGGGAGATCGGTTCATGCAGATACTCTGCATCCCTGGCCAGACCAGAGGTGTGAAAATCTCAGTCTGTAAGTGCCTGTAGGAGATGCTTAGAACAGAGTGAACTCACGCATGCCTGTATTTGTATTTCTGCAGGACAGTCTCTTGGCCTTTTGTGGGCTTGCAGCTCAGGGTTATCCTGTGCTAGAGGAAACTATATCTTTTTAACAAAGTTTCAAAGAATCATGGAATACCAGGTTGGAAATGATCTCAAGGATTAATTTGGTCCAGCCTTTCTTGGCAAAATCAATGTCTAGGCTAGATGGTCCAGCACCTTTTCCAGCCAAATCCTAGGTGTGCCCAGTGCTGGGGAACTCACCACTTCCCTGGGAAGGTTATTCCAGTGATCCTCTTTGTGGCCCTTCTGTGGACCCTCTTCAGCCTGCCTGCGTCTATTTTTTATAGTGGGGACCAAAACTGAGCACAGTATTCCAGGTGTGGCCTGACAAGCGCTGAAGTGCTCTACACAGACATTTTGTTCTTGTAGTTCTTAATACTTTGTCAACACCTACAAATTTAGCATATCCAAAGAAAGCCAAAACCAAGCTGTGACAGCAAAGGCATGGATAAAATTTAGGACTGACAGTCTTGCAGACATGCAATTCGTTTTAGAAAATGAAATCTGTTGAAATTGGGAGCATCATATTTGTTAATCAACATTGTGTTGTCATTCTCCATATTTATTGTGAAACACATTTTATAACCATGAAATAAATGAGTAAATAAATAAATAAATAAAAAAGAACTTGGCTGAGGATAAGTAATCAAAGCAATTCAGCCAGCTGATCCATGCCAGATGTCAGCAGATTTTTATTTCAAACCATGAGTGAGGTGTCTTGAAATGTATTTTTACTTTTCAGATACTCTGGTTGAATATTTCTACTTTTACTGCTGCTTCTTCTTTTGCCAAGGACCTGATTCAACATTATAAAAATAGTAAAAAGAATACTAAGGATTTCCATTTCTCTTGTGCTAACATATTACCATGTACTGGAAGTGGGCACAGCCAGGGCTAGTGTTGAATCTGAGTTAAAGGACCGTGCTGTCAGCCATTATTGCTCATTCCTGCATTGCTTAAAGATTTACAGTTTTCTGATGCTGGATAACAGGCACCTGAGAGCAAAGACGATACCCTCTCCTGGCAGATATTCTATTTCAGAAGAAGGATTCTCAGGAAGTGTCTGCATTTTGAAGATATTTGAGATGCTGCCTTTTATGTCTGTGTGTCCAAAGATGATTATCTCCTTCCTTCATCTGTTACTTGGGCAGGTGTGAAAACAGAAAAAGGTAGAGACTTTTCACTGTTGCCTATGCTAAGATATACTGAACATTCTGTGCTTCTAGGTAAATTTTCTAAGTCCTCTTAGTTGATAGATTTGGGCCAATAACACAGCTGCAGTTATTTTTCCTGGGGATGCAGTGATTCCTGCTTTATCTCAAAGCACTTCAGGCATACGGAGCGCTCTGAGGGCAAAACCTACAGGTGTTATGCCAAAGTGTGCAACTCAGCAGGCACACTCTGTGTGTTTTAGCTCTCGTGATCACAGATGCCCATCTCTGAAGGGGGGGACCTGCTGCCTGGGAGGTGCTGACTGCTCTGTTAGTGCTGCTGAGGGCTCCAAGGTCTTTGTGCCTGCCTGGGAGCGCAGATAACTGGTTCAGTGAAGGGTGAGAATGGGTGATAACAAAGCAAGTCCAGTGGCATTTAAATGATGTTGAGTTTATCTCCCTTTTATGTGAACTGAACAGGTGAATTTAGGTGGGTTTTTTCTCCTACCATTGCTCTGTGTGCTTGGACATTGTTCCCTCTTGTTAGCTAGCGTCTTTGACAGTCCTGGGAAGATTGATGTGATATCTTTTTGAAAGGTTGTGCCAGAAGTTTTTCCAACCTGCTTTGTACTTCGTTCAAAGTACTGTGGGGGTTTTGGCTGCCTTCTGCCAGGCAGAAGGGTGTTTTCAGGCAGATGAAGCCACTCTTGGAGGATAATGGACCAAAAGAGAGGGAGCAGTTACAAGAGAGTTTTAAAGATCCTTATTAAATGCTAATAGTTCCTTCTGAGTGCTCATAGACAGTTGTACCATGAATTATTTGATACAGAAGTCTTCAGTGCTGCAAAAAAATTGGAAAGCTGTTTTTCAAAATAAGAAATATCAGGATTTTTCAGTCATTGCTAAATGCTAAAACTTGCAGTAAATCTTTACAACGTGCAGTGGATCTTTGTGGAAAATATTTGAAATGCCATGGAAGTGAGATTAGTAGCACTTTGACAAAATTTGAATGCACAGTTGATGCAGGTGAAGATGGTGAAGACTGGTGTCTCTTAAATTTAGCCTCCAAGCATTCAAGTTTTTCACTTTCTTTGCATTTTACTTTTTAGAGATTAATTCTAGAAATGGTTTCACTCAAATGTCCTATCTACTTCTGATCTTAAAAACAAAAAAACCCAACCCCCCCCCAA